>JBAKBP010000955.1:0-62050 GCA_037953745.1 Lithodes maja | reverse complement strand
GGTTGAGGACGTGAGGGATGTCTGTCCACAGCAGCGGATATGGAACGGACAGAAAATAAATTGGAGATAATGGCACACATAGAGGAATAAAAACAGAAATATGGTAGTTTGAAATAAGACATTTGTGCCAGACTCTATTGAAGGCTTTTGATATGACTAGCACAATAGAAACGGTTTCACCGAGGTCCTGAGAGGAGGATGACCAAGAGTTAGTAAGATCAGAAAGGAGATTACCAGTAGAGCGGCTCAAGGAAACCATACTGGCAATCTGAAGGTAGATTATGGGAAGACAAATGTTTAAGAAATAAGAGTAGGGTGCAGCTTAACTAATTGCTCCCGGTCATTTAGGATAAATAGGTGTAGGCTAATTCACCAGGATGGTCAGTGAAATGTGCATGTACACATGTACAAATCTTGTCCACCATTGATACACATACAGACACATACACACACCTTCACCACAACAAAATCATGCAAGGGAACGAATCTGAAGGTAAGCATGATATTTCCTTCTTTTTTGTGCATCTCAGTTACCCTGATGGCTGAACTTCACAGATAACCCGACGATAAAAGCTGTAATGCTCAAGTTCTTGAACCTCATGTCAGTTCAAAAGTTGTAAATTATTTGATCGTTATCAGCACACACACACACACACACTGAATCTCTCTCTCTATATATATATATTTGGTGATCATAAGATGTTTTGCCTCATTCAGGGGTCTATTTTTTTTTTTGGGGGGGGGGGGTGTGCAAATGATAACGAACCTGCAATTTAGGAATGACAAGTATAAAATATAAACATCTTCCACAGCTTACTGAGTCAGAGCCTTTTTAAGGCTGGCTGCACTAAAAGAGGTAAAACTGATTTTCGGCAAGGACATATTTCTGCCGAAAAAGGTGCAACTTGAAATACGTTGCTCGAAAATGGCAAATGCACTCTTCAAAAACGTGTCAATTAAATGTAACTCCTTATAGTTTATAGCCATAAGCTTTGTTTACCAATTTGGTTTTGGTAGGGTGCACTATAATCCGTAGAGAACACTAATTAAGGTAAAGTTAATAGTACAATTATAGTACATTCCGAAACTAAATACAAAATTAAAACAGAAAGAGTCAATTATATGTGTTTCAATATTGGTTAGCATAACACTTATAAATCAATCTAAGGATCCTGTCGGACAGGTTGGGAGAAAATCTTAACCAGGGTTCGAACCCACTCACTCCAGGAATTGTTGAAAGAGTTGGTTACCGTATATCATCATGGTTGAGTGGACACGGTGCTCAACTCTTTCAATAATATCTGGAGTGAGTGGGTTTGAATCCTGGTCATTATAAATTAATCGAGAAGTTCTCAATTTGTGACTTAAAGGAAGGCAAAGAGTTGTAAAAGTTATATATATTTTTTTTTTATGGCGGTTGTAATAGTTATTATATTATACTCATTGGCGTTGTTAAATTATGGTGAAGTTAAAATATATTTAATGAGTGTTTACTGAGTCAGACCCTCCCCCTTTAAGCCTGTTTATATTATAACGCTACTATCCCGAGTATTTCCACATTTCCTGTGTGTTTAATTGTTAATTACATTATCTGCATCGTGACTTTTAATTTACTAACTTCATTTCCCATTAGCTTAATGATAAAATACATGGCTGAGCTTAATTGTCACACTTAATCTTTAGGTGGATGGGATTAGGTGGGGGATTGGAATTAATGGTCTACCTCTCTTTATACTATAAGTAGATAGATTCATAAATAAGTAAATACATACATAAAGATATAAAAATGGATAGATAGATATATAGCTAGATATATAGATAAATAGATATATAACTAGATAGATAGATTATATATTTTTGGAAGCTAGCAAGTGCACGGGAGTACATACACATGTTTTTTATCCTATGTGGGAATTGAACCGACGATCATATGATTAAGAGTTAGGCATCCTACCAACCATGGAATTTTATTGTGGTTCCTTACCCGGCTAGTGAATATTATATATATATATATATATATATACTCAGGCCCAATCCCCACTTTTCCGTTTTGTTTAGGGGGGGGGGGGGGGGGGCGACTCAAGACAGAGCAAGAATAGGGACAACACAAAACACAACCGAAAACAATGTAAACACAAAAACAAAATACAAATTCACACACATCTACAGTAGGTCATCCAGGAGAAGACCCAGAGACCAGGGTCACCAATTTTTTTTTTTTTTTTTTTTTTTTCTATATTCCAACTTACTTCCTCTCGGGCATAGGCTGAGAGCCTTAACATTCACCGCTTTACAATGAACAGTGAAGCCCGTGAGGTCTTGTTCCAGTCTAGGGAGTGAGACATGTGAAGCACGTAGAGTACAAAGAGCACCTGCCATCTTGCCTTCACATGAGGCACGGTGCTCACTCATGGCCCGAAACGACCCCATCTCCGAAGCCACCTCGTTCCCGTGCTTCACTGTCTCACCCCCTACACTCGGACTCTCACACTTACACACACACAACGCCACCTGTTGAGCAGATTAATGTGTTATATATATATATATATATATATATATATATATATATATATATATATATATATAGTTAAAATTCAATTTAAGCGAAATGGTCTTTGAGAGGGTCGGATTTTGATAAATTACTGTTTGTCAGCCACAGGATGGGGAGAATCAGAGGTGGAAAATGATGTAATGTCCATCTAACCTCCGATTTGGTTTAGTAGACTGAGATCCTGCTGGCGTAGGTTTTAAGCCTAACCCTAGCTAATATTTTTGTCACCAAATAAACGACATATCAATATTAATCTCTTTCTCTCTCTGTCTCTCTGTATACATGCATACATACATACAGTACATTACATAATTATACAGTATATACTGTACACATATATACAGGGTGTTTTAAAACAACACTGCCAGACCTCATCTGCTAATTAGTAAATACAATAACGAAGAAGATTATCTAAGGACAAAATGCAAAATAATATACCATTAATGATTTAAACCGCATAGAGTAAAATAATTAGTGTCACCCAGGTATGAGCTATAATCCGAACACGGGCTAGTGTCCCCCCTCCCCCCCCCCAAATAGCCTACCTCTTGCCTCCCATCCCAGTTCGAGTTTTTCTTCGAAGCTTTAGAGTCATAACGAATCTTCTCATGTGTTTAATCATCTGCTCGGCCATGGTGCTATCTTCTTCTGTCATAGTGATTGTATTTACCTTATAATATCACATAAATATGGATTGTCGTTATTTAGGTGTGTTTCTGCCTTTGTTATTTTATACTCGTTAAGTCCAAGTGACGTACAATGTTTGTTTTGGGTACCATTAGATGATTTTAAATATTCATTAGTGAACACCGTATACTTGTATGTCTACAGCTACGTAAAATCGTCAAACTTCAACCATAAAACTGATAGACATATTTCGTTAGTACTCTGTGATAATAGTAAGGTAATGAGGTATTTGTATTGAAACAGTAAATTGAGCAGGAACAATATTTTCCCATTCAAACAGTTTCACGAACGATTAAATTACCTATAGCAGTCAGTGTTCGGATACCTGACCCAGACTTGAGATTCATTATTTTACCTCTTGGTCATCGTTACAAATGGTGCATATCTTTTCACGCTACTTGGATTATAATACTTAGCAGTTTTCTTCTAATTGCAAAATATCATTACCAATTTTATGTTACTTTGATTTTGTAATTATTCATATGTGATTAGGTCATTAGATATATCCTCTTTACCTTTTTTACTTGGTAATCATTCATATTATGTATCATATGTTTTGTGCTGAGCTCAGAACCCTGTTTTGCTACATTTCTAAATAACCATTTATCTCCGTTACAATATATTTTTGGTAAAAATAGAATAGAAATATGTGTATTGTATATTTTGATCAATGTGGTCGTCATACTCTGGCAGTGTTGTTTTAAAACACCCTGTATATATATATATATATATATATATATATATATATATATATATATATATATATATATCATCTGGATAGGTTAACTGAGGCTCTCCTTATTACGACAATCATCTTTATGAATTAGACTTCTTTCTTTCCCCCTGGCCATAAATGTAGCAACAACACTAACATCACTACCCCATCAGTCACCTACTATGGCACTCAGCTTAAGAATGTAAACAGAGAAACCGATCTGGGAGTAACAATATCGAGTAACCTAAAACCGAGTCAACAATGTTCAGAAGTTGTTAAGAAGGCAAACAAAATAATTGGCTTTATAGGCAGGTCATTTGAGCATAAATCCAAAGAAGTTATCCTAACCCTTTACAATTCCTTAGTCCGCCCTCTTCTGGAATACTGCGTTCAATCCTGGTGCCCTTATTACCAAAAAGATATATACAAGCTAGAACGAGTTCAACGTAGAGTTACCAAAATGATACCTAGCCTAAAGAACAAACCATACGAAGAGCGTCTTAGAGAATTAAATCTATTTCCTTTAACCCAGCGCAGATTAAGAGGTGACTTAATTCAAGTGTTCAAAATCATCAAAGGCATCGACAATATGAACTGTAGTAAGTACTTCACTATCGACCAATCTAATTACACACGGGGAAACGGTTGCAAAATTATTGGTAAATCTTTTAACTCACACGAATTTAAGAATTTCTTCTTCAATCGAGTTGTCAACTTGTGGAATGGGCTTCCCCGAAACGTTATAGACTGCATCACCGTTGATTCATTTAAACTCCGCTCAGACAAATATCTCGCTTCAAACCCGCGACTGACTGCGTTTGTAAATTAATAACTTTATTTTATCCCCCCCTCAGTTACTAACCCATCTGTCCCCTACTAACTTCCTAATCCTGCCACGGACATTAGTTCCAGGGCAGTAATTCCCTTTCCAATGTTCCCTTACCCACTCTAAACCACTGTTTGGACACTTGATCCTCAGTGTTTTGGAGGACAAGCAACCTAGAAGGGTCACTAGATCTGTTGTTGCTTGATTTCCTTTGTACTCCTTTGTACTATACTCCATTAGATACTATAATGCAGGTTAAGCCTTTCAAAATATGAAGAGGCGTTTATTCCTTATATGTTCTGTTAATTTATAGACGATTGTATTCAGCTTAGGAAGATTTCAGGGGAGCCAGAGGGCTTCTTGAGATCTACTTTACCCTTTTGATTTCGAGAGAGGCGTTCAAACCTGAGTACAATCGTCTAATGTTAGCTCAAATGAAGTGAAAAAGCGTCCACGAAGACTGAAGGGTTAACCCTCTCCGACATATGACGCGATTTTGAGCCTATTGGGGGTACTTTAAAGCCTTTGTTACCATCACGGGTATTTAGAAACCTTTAGTTTAGTTACTTCAACCTCTGCAGTTGTCTTTGAGTTAGCTGTGGGCAGGAAACTAATTTTGGAGAGGTAATTATAAGAGTGAGAGAACTCTATTTCTTATTGCTAATCTGGCAACCTTTGCATCATAAATACGTGAAGGGGTTAAGATCTGGCCTCTGTTCTACCCACCACATAACTGGGTCGTATTAACGTCATACATTGTCAAGGTGTGTGTGTTAAGGGGGAGGTATAGGTAGCGCCAGCGAACTTGACAATAATCTCGATCCCTGACCTCTCTGTAACTCAAATGGGCCTTGAGCAAACTGGCTGTAAATATCCACACCTATTTCCTGGTGGACTCTTCCCAAATTATAGAAACGTCAGCCCGATTGCTCTCATTAATTTCAAGTTATAAGAAGTTAAGGGGTCAAGATTATTGTCAAGTTCGCTGGCGCTACTTATAGTTGCTTTTTCTCCTTCATGTTTAGTCCCATTAGCCGTCAGATTATAAGTCGTTCGTGCCATGAGTTTGGCGATTTCAAGACATTTCACCCCATTTAGTTGTCAATTTATAGACCTTTCGTGCCATTTAGGTGTCGATTGCTTTCCTGGCGAGCAATAACAAGCCTGTAATTCTAAGAGAAACCGGCCTTTGGCCTGTACATTTTTCTACCGAAAAATGAACAAAATTCACTTGAAGGGGGGGGGGGGGGGGTCTAGGGGGTCTTTTTTAAAGCTTGATGAAGGTCTAGCGCGGAAAATCTAACATATATAAACAAATACAAATATTTACTAAATAATAGCCACTACCCCTTTACTGGTGCAGGGAAGGCGGTTGGCTTTCCATTACTTCGTACACCAGGCTCATAATTATTATCACCTCATTCATTACTGCAATAATTGTGCTATTGCTGTACAGTATATTAACCGTCGGAAATAAAAGGATACATCAATAATTCCGCAGACCGGGAGCCGGGACAAATAAATAATGATAAGTAAAAGGTTTTATATTTATCTATTTCAGTTATGCAGAGAACAGGAGACACGAATGATAATAATTTATTTGTTAGGGTACGATGAAAAATGCTTACACGTAAAACACATAGAAGAATAGAGTTTACAGAAGCATTCATTTAGAAGTGAACTACGTTAGGTTATTGATGATGATATTGATCACTCGGCCTTGGGAAGTGCTGCAGTGGTGACATTTGCCCGTAACAAATATCATAGCACTATTAAGGGGGGTGACCTGCTTTTTTTTCTGTCCTTTTCTCTCTTTCTCTGGCTTGTATCCATTCGGCCCCATTCAGCCTACTATTTTAAGACGTTTATCC
The DNA here is from genome assembly GCA_037953745.1 of Lithodes maja. Classification (NCBI taxonomy): domain Eukaryota; kingdom Metazoa; phylum Arthropoda; class Malacostraca; order Decapoda; family Lithodidae; genus Lithodes; species Lithodes maja. The sequence continues at coordinate 55,400 of JBAKBP010000955.1, read as the reverse complement.
CCATCTAGGTGTCGATTTCTTCCTGGCGAGCGATAGCGAGCCAGCATTATATGAAGAAATCCGGCTTCGCCGGAGAAATTTGTCTATCGAAAAATGTACAAATTTAGCCTGCTGTCAAACAAAAATTAAAAATATGCTGGCTCGCTACCGCTCACCAGTACAAAATTGACAACTGGATGGGGATAAACGTCTTAAAACAGTAGGCTGAATGGGGCCAAATGGATACAAGGCAGAGAAAGATAGAAAAGGACAGAACAAAAACAGGTCACCCCCCTTAAGCAAAATCTTCCCCATTTTTTTCTGTCTAGCCGTGCATTACGTACGTAACCCATTTACAACCTTTTTTAATTGTAGTAACTAAAACATTGTGGAACATGCTTCCCAATATTTATTTTTCTCTACGTGTGGCTAAGATTAACACTATATCAAACGCAAGACATTCCTAGTGTTAAAACTGGCACTCGGGTACACAAGGGCTCTCAATCAGGACTCGAATACGGCTCGCTGCCACAACGGAAACACACGATCCCAACCCCTGAGTACTGCCAGCCGAACAAAAAACACCAATACCCTCCAGAGTTCAATCTGCTATAACGGGGTATACAAGAACTCGGTACTAGTGTTCAACAACAGACTAATAAAGAGACAGGAATTATCTAGTCTGGTCAACAATCAAACAATGAAGTAAGAAACAACAACACCAAAGAATAGTGTTGGCCGAAGCCGAAGTAATCCACCCTTGACTATGAACTTAAGAAGTCCTCCACCCTCTACTTCGGATCGGCACTATTACGTTACGTTAATTAATAGTCCTTAAGCATCGAGCAAGGAATCTTCTGAAAAAAGTTAGATGCTTCTCGGATGCTCGTAAGAAGTACGTATCGGATTTTGAACAGTAATTCAATAAGCAAAAACACTGGCAATTAAATACTATTAAAGGCTTAAATTGGCATAAGAATAATTAAAAGAATATGCAATAGTAAATGGCAAACATTAAAAAGAAGTACTCCGCAAATGCAACGGCAATAGCCTACTCGGATTGTGCTCGTGGGCCACTAATCACTAAAGTATCCAAGCTTGCAACACATGAAATCAATAGTGCATAAACAATATCATACATAAGGAAAGCTTCAATACTATTCTGTATCTACTAATCGAGTAAAGTCTAGCTGGGGTACTGTAGGCAAAAAGGTAGCAGTGACTGAGCAAAAACGGCTCGTAACCTAGCGAAGTCCTCACGACTGTTTAAAGTATTACGTTAAAACTAACAAGTGCTCTTTGAGAAATCCAGATCCCTTGTATCTGGTTTTCTCCCGGCTCCTTGACAAAGTAAAAACAAACTGTTAATAAAATACAGGGTGGTTAGGCTCTTGCCCTCACGCACTGTAAATTATTAACTCAACACAGTCAGCCGCGAAGACAACCTAGGCTTCACTGAACCGAAATGAGTATGCAGGTTTATCGCTTAACCACTGCATCAAACAACAACTCGTAACACAGAAAAGCCTTACCCCAGTCTAGCATTACCTAGACCAGCAGAAAACAGGAATAATAATAATAACACACAGGGAAATGCATATACAAGTGCAACAAACATAAATCAATCCTATTCTAAGTCAACCCTTCCAAAATAGGCTATCTGATAGGCAAGTATCTTGTGAGAACTCAAGCGATAATACGTTGGCTGACTAGCTCTGCACCAACGGGACCATGGAAGTTAAACAGGGCAGGGAGAAGAGGAGATAAGAATGTAAGGTAGTAGAGAAAGTTCCCATCAGTCAGAAGAATATATATAGTTAGCAAGGGAAATGAGAAGTCCCTCTGCCTAATGAGTTCTGATGAAAAAATGGCTAGACTTCCCTTTTATACCCGGCCCTCTAGTGAGCCCAACGTGAACTACTAAGGACCGCCCACTGACAACCATTACGTAATTTCTCTCTCTCCTCTGGGATACACAAAGGCTCCCCTAGCACTGAGGGAGGGAGGAATGCGAGTGAGTTAGGCCCACCTCCCGCCTGGCGCACCACTGACCCCCAACTGTGGCTGTTTCTCTTCCCATCATTACAAATAAGTTTTACACACAATACTTATAACTAATGATATAAAATAGAACTCGTTGACTCAGATGAAAACAAAATACATATTCATAATACTTATAGTACAACGGCTCACATGAACTAAGTTAGGAAACTCTACATAGACTACAGCCAAAGTTCCTGCCCTGACGATCCTAGCGAGAGTGGGGCATGACTAGGCGTTCTCTACAGCATGCTCACACGTGGACATGCGTCACATTAGCTATTAGTCCCCGATGATACATTGTGTGGCATTCCTGTTAATCAATGCCCAACAGTCAATAGGGAAGGTGCTCTCTCCTGTGTGTGTGTGTGTGTAAATAATAATAATAATAATAATAATAATGATAATAAAATAATAATAATAATAATGATGATGATGATAATAGTAATAATAACTAATAATAATAATAATAATAATATTGATCGATATATTTCGAGCCGGCATCTAATGACGCTGAAAATACACAATTCCTTAAGCTAACTTATCCTAAGTAGGTGACAGGTTGACTTTGGCTGCCACAAGAGTACCTACATACCCCCAGAAGGGGTAGGATGTGGGCATGGAACCAGATGGAACCCGGAGGTGGTGCATCCACACCTAATCTCCACAGCCAGGAAAGTTTTTGACATTAACCTTTCCCGCAGGTAGCTGGGATCGAACTCGTGCTAGAGCCAGTCGACAAGAATACAGTGACTCATTGCGCTCGGCCACTGTGGTGTGTGTGTGTGTGTGTATGTATGTACAGTATGTGTGTGTGTATGTATGTATGTACAGTATGTGTGTGTGTATGTGTGTGTGTGTGTGTGTGTGTGTGTAGTGTAGTGTGTAGTTGTCGTGACTCCACCTCACCACCCACGACTCCAATACTGTTCACGCTTTTAAGGGGGTAGTATTCGCTTTTTATCCACACCCTTCTCCCTCATGTTTAGCATATTAGTTTTTAGGTTATAAGATTTTCGTGCCGTTAGTTTGTCGATTTTAAGACCTTTCGTCCCCTTTTTTCGTCAATGTTAAGACCTTTCGTGCCCTTTATGGATGCGATTTAATCCTGGCAAGCGATAGCGAGCCTCTAATATTAGAAGGAACCGGCCTTCGGCCGGGAGAGAGAGAGAGAGAGAGAGAGAGAGAGAGAGAGAGAGAGAGAGAGAGAGAGAGAGAGAGAGAGAGAGAGAGAGAGAGCCATCCTATAGTACAGTATATTCGCTGTAAGTAGGCGAGAAACCATGACTTATACTGTATCCTCTGTAATTAAAAAAGGACTAGAGCAAATTAGCTGTAAATGTCCACATCTATTCCTTGACTGACTCTTCCCAAATGGTAGAAATATTAGCTCGATTACTCTTGTCGTTTTTGAGTTACAGAGGTTATAGGTCACGATTTCTCGCCTACTTACAGCGAATAGACTATAGCTGCGTTGTGTCCCCCTCACCCCACCCCCCATCCCAGCTGACCATGTTAGTACTGAGACTACCAGCCCACGTCTTTGGTATCCTGGCTTATGTGGTTTGCTGATTGAACAGGTCCTGGAAAAGCCGCCGATCGGATGGTGGCTTAAAGCTCGGGACCTGGCAAGACTCCACAGTTCAGTTAGTGTATACACATGAAGCGACTTGCCTTTGTAGAACAGTCACTCATAAACATTCGTGGACCTCATCTCGGGAAACGAATTTATGAATATGTTTTATATACATAAACTACACAACTATATATACAATCAATTGACAAGCAAGTTGCATCCAAAAATCACCCTAGATAGGTATAATTGCATAAAGAAAATCATAGGGGGTCCACGATTTTATAAACAAAGTGCCTGTACATGTCTGGAAGATAATACTACACTGCATTTCCTATTAGATTTCTGGAGTCCGAACTGGGCTCTAAAAACTGCCTAAAGGTAAACTAGTACATCCAATAAAGTGTTGTATAAATTAATCTTATATTTGTCTTATTAACTTGAACATTATTAGAACTGCTATACTAAAGCCAGGAGTAAAACGTGATTCATCAGTCAATGTCAGGGATCAATAAATAAGTTTCAACACGGGGTAAGGTTGAGCCATTAAACATACAAGAAATATGTGAGGACACTGAAATATAACAAAATGACGACCACTCAAAGCAGGCAATGGTTATACTGTCAACACTCATTAAATGTGTATAGGGAAGTTGCCTCCTTCACACTTTTGTCTAGGGGGCCTTCTTTAAAACTTGATGGAGGTCTAGCGAAGAAACTAAACAAATGAATATATAAATACATAGACCAACAAATAAGCACTACCCCTTAACCGACTAAATCTCGGGAAGCTAGCCTTACGTAGAGTATCAACTTGGCTGTCACACCCTTCAATACGATGACCTCTTCTTTAATTTGTGCTCTGGCTAACTGTAGACGATTTTATGCAGTTTAAGAAGGACCGTCCTATGTTATTTAAGTGGTTTTTGGAGGACTTTTAACCAAGGAAAATCGTCTAATGCCAACCATTGTAAGACAACAATTATATCATGATAAAAGGGTTAATTAGTATGGTTCGCACTAGCTGATCTAATCCAACTTTAGTGGGGTCGCTCGTATCCAAGGGGTTAACATCGAAATATTCTTACCGTGAATTTCCCTACCTTTCCCCAACATAAAATATCATCAAATAGACAAACTATAGTCAACCCAATACAAAATAGTGTAGCCTCTTTACCAGCTATGTTCGAACAATCCTCCGTGATCCTCTTTCGGGACACCGGAGGTCGACACAGTTATGCTATTATTTTGTTGATACCTTGAACTGTGTTGTATTGCTGAGTGGGTATGCTGCTGAACTGATGCTTATAGTGTCGTAATCAGTTCATGCTGTTAGTATTGTTCGTAATATATATGGTATTGCTAAAAACACGTAAATCTATATTTTTGAACCGTTGTGATAACTCACTTACGTCAACAGAATTGTTTAAGTCTGAAGATTACTAATTAATCACGATAGAATTATAAAAACTCCCTGCTATGTCAATATTTAAATTTCAAGATACTAGATCGAAACTGCTGCAGGATGTTTACCTTATTTATTCATGGACGGGAGAGTTGCGAATATCGGGAATTCCATTAAAAACGAAGAAAACCTTCCACTATTTTCAACCAAAACGATTGCACCGAGCAACAGGTTAATTAATCTTCTGGGGAAAAAAAAATACTAGACAGATTCACGTTTCATTTACCTTTCGCTTGAAATAGCCGACTTGGTGCAATATTTCCGAAAATCCGAGTATCCTAATGATTTCACCGTTACTTCTTGGAATCGAATAAGTACGGGATATGTATTTTGTATTTTTGTGTTCTCACCCAAATGCTTTGGCTTGCTGTTTCTCGGAGCAACCGAGATAATAACTTCTAAATATAATACAAATGTAAAATAAATCAAAAATCAAAATCAAAATCTAAATATATATAACTTCTAAATAACTTCTATAACCCAATGATAGTTAAGTTCACAAAGTTAGTGTTTCTATAGTCGTGGCGAAAGCTCAAACTCCTGTCCAAACGCATCAAGCTTCTTTATGTGAAGTAGTTGTTAAGCTTCATGAAATCGAATGTAGTTTATTTTCAAATACTTTATATAATTTTCTCTCTGCACTCTTCATTCATATCTTCTCTCTCTCTCTCTCTCTCTCTCTCTCACAGTCCCTTTTATAACCTCTCATTCTCTCTCTCTCTCTCTCCCTTCCCTCAGCCAGTCCCGTTTATATAACCTCTCTCACTCCCACAGTCCCTTTAATAACCTACCATGCCACTTCCTCCTTACCCTCTAGACAATATTAGTGTCCCTCGCCTCGTACAGTACATGTCACACACTCTTGACACAAAGCTTCATAAGTCACACTTTCATCTCCCCAGCTCAGATTTTATTAAGGTGGGTGACCTGTTTTTTTCTATTTCTTGGTATTATCCATTCGGCCCCATTCAGCCTACTGTTGTAATACATTTATCCCCATCCAGGTGGAGAAATCCGGCTTCGCCGTAGACATTTTTCTATCGAAAAATGTACAAATTTAACCAGCTGTCTAACTCATTATCGAACATATGGTGACTTGCTATCGCTCGCCTGGTATATATCGACACCTGGATGGGGATAAACGTCTTAACACAGTTGGCTGAATGGATACAAGCCAGAGAAAGAAAGACAAGGAGAGAAAGATAAAATAACAGGTGACCCTCCTTAATATATGTTAGGTGTAATATCCACTTGGTGTAGAGACTATTTATTTAGACTATGTATTTTTTCCCTAGGTGAGCAGCGATCATTAATTCCACCAGATTCCCAGGATCATAATTAATGTTCTAGAATGACTATAATGAGGTAGGAGATATGCCTCGCTGCCTCCCCCCTACAGTATAAAGAATAATGTTCCTTGTAATCATGATTTCTTCCGCTTGATATTTTATGAGCATGTGTTAGAATATTTGTGCAATAATGTGAGTAAATAAAACAGAACTAGTTTTTAGTCTAATTTATAATATTTGATTGCCTTGTGGTTACTTTAAATTACCCTCCAATTCCCGTCCCAGCTTTTAGCATACTATAAATATACTAATTAACACGTAAACAAATCAAGTGAAGATTTTTGTTGAATTGATTTTGAGGAGTATATTATTCTTTCCTCATGAGCTTGTAAATTTCAGTAATTAAAAGTAAGCGACAGGCATAGTTACGAATATTTCCTAAAAGCAGAGCTATAATAAGTAACAGTAATAATCAATTACAAACCCCAATGTACTTGAATAAACTAATGAATACTATCATATTATACCAAAGGGGTTTAACAGAGTTTGGGAGTTTGTTATATGATCGCTGAAAAGCTTAGAACAGTGTGTATTTACAAAGTAATAGTAATCTTTACGAACACATGATCTTCGGCCACCAATGTGAAAACTAGTTCATGACATATATATATATATATATATATATATATATATAAACAGGGCGTTTCAGTTGACGCTTTTATAAATAACAGGACGTATTCGTCAGGCAATATTAAAACTATTATATTCTATGATGTTAGGGGTGAGTATTTATAATTACGGAGATATTACATATAGCCTACAACATTATTGATAGATTAAAAAGGGTAAAAACGAATGTTTCAAAGCTAGCGCAGGGCAGAAAGGCTTTGTTTACACGTGGATAACAAGGTTAGACAAGTGTTTCGGAATCGCTCTCTCTCTCTCTCTCTCTATATATATATATATATATATATATATATATATATATGTATATATAATTTATATATATATATTATTATTCAAGTATCCTACAATATATTATTTTAACTGGCTTAGATTCTAAAACAAAAGTGTAGCCAGTGTGACAAATTAAAACATATTATGGGTATATGATTTGACAACAGCTAATGCAAAAAGTAATAGCGAAGAAATAAATATCGTAGACAAAGTGTATGAAAGATATATTGACCACGGACTTGCTGTTGCTGACATTGATGTAAAGATGATGAGGATGATAGATCTAAATTGGTGAAGGTAGGTTTTGGTAAGGCTAGTGGAGATGGTGAAGATTGTATTATGAAAGAGATAGCATACTATTTGTGAGTAAACTATGGCAGACAGAGAATACAGTTAAGGTGCTGCCCTCAAGATGTGCACAGGCTCACACAATAGGCGATAGGTTCTTTCAACAGGGATACTAATACTACACAGTCCAATAATTACAAGGTTTTATTTATATAGAGCATGGAATATTATAATCAAGGCTGTTAGAGAGCATCGAAATAACTAAGGCTTGTATACATACAGTTTGTAAGTAATAAATAAGATATAACATAATATGCTGTGGGCTGAATAATATAAAGGCTGAAGGCTGAACAGAGTATACATCAAGGCGGTGGAGAGAGTTTAATGATTCTACTTATTATTAGAACAACACAGATTACAATGATAGTGGCTGAGCGATCATAGGCAAAACAAGTTCAAGTTGGACAAATATACAAAGTTATATATGTATACATACTATACATGATGTAGCTTATAACAATTAATTATAATTACTGGCGAACAATGTTATATAATGCCTTGGAACAATCAGAACGCACAGGGAAAAAACAAAATATATTATCCTAAATAACATCATCATGAATACTGCAAGTGCATAGGTAGCCACATTATTTTCTATGGTGAACTTGAATGAAGTGTTGTATTTGTGCAAACCAAGACGGATATAATCCTGAATCCAATACAAGAACGTAGCCATAGAAGTATTGTCATGTCCTGATAATATTTTCTAATTACATTTAAGGCAGGATGTTTTTTGTATTCGATTATTCACTTATAAAAGAGTCTCGAAAGCCGAGACTAAAATGCTGTTTCGCGCCGGAAGGGAATATCTTTGCCTGGAGTCGCATCACAAGGATATCTGTCTTCTCTCTTGTTGGGCGTGGTGAGAACTGTCTTTACTTCCTCTCCCTCTTCTCTTTGTGCTATTTATTCCTCTTCCTTTGCTTCGTCTTTTCCTTCTTAGATTAATGGGGGTACCATTGAACAATAGCTGCGATGGGCATGTTATGTGTGCAAGGTGTGCCTGCGACGTGCGTGTCACTGGGGTAGGGAAACTTGACTGTAATGGGCGTGGCACTAGGGAGATTTTCGGCTGCGAGGGGCGTGCCAAGAGGGGAGGTGACTATGAAGGGAATATAACTTGTAGAGGGTTTGGCTGCGATGGGCGGGCCAAAGGTGGGGCGACTGCGATGGGCGTGTTGCTAGGAGAGGTCTTGACTGTTAAGGGCTTGTCAAGAAGAGGGGGGGGGGGGTGAAGGTGTGACTGTGAATGGCGTGCCGCTAGGAGAGGTCTTGACTACGAAGGGTGTCAAGGAGGGGTGAAGGTGTGACTGTGAATGGCGTGCCGCTAGGAGAGGTCTTGACTACGAAGGGTGTCAAGGAGGGGTGAAGGTGTGACTGCGAAAGGCGTGTCACCAGGTGGGGGTTGATCTGTGAAGGGTGTGCTCAAGTGGCTGGATGTGGCTGCGGAGGGCGTGCTACCTAAATACCTGACTGCAAAGGGCGTGTCAAGAGTGATGCTGGTGTTTATTCAGGTGGATAGTAGTAGTCCTTTCGTGCCATTTAGGTGTTGATTGTCTTCGTGATAATCGATGGCGAGGTTGCAATATAGGAGGAACCGGCCTTTGGCTGGGCCATTTTTCTATCGAATAATGCACACATATATCTCAAAAGGGGGGCATGGGGGTATTTAATTAACCTGTTGAAGGTTTAGGGAGGAAACGTAAAATAAATACAAATAATAATAATAATAATAATAATACTAATTATAATTATATTAAATATACTAAAACATATACACAAATAAAACAAAAATGTGTCCTTAAATGGTGGTACCAACAATGTAATGGGAGATGAAGAAATACGACAGAAAGGGAGGTGGGCAGGTTGTCATAAAACCCATAGCAAAATCTCCTTCCAGGGGTACCAAATATTGTCTACATTCTCCAGTAAGGTATTGCAGAAAATAAACAGACTAACACACAAACAGCCAGGTTACCAAACACAACACTACCAACAGACTTCCCACAAACACAATCAAATAAACACAAATAGGAAAATATATAAGTATAGAAGCATGTATAGACCACACAGACAGTAACATAAGAAAATATGTAGACTTAATAATTATGTTACCGGACAATTTCAACTAAATAATTATCATGGTAAAGAAAGACTCATACAAATAGAGGGGCACTCGGTAATTCACATAATTATACCTTCGCTTACGCTGGCGGGTTCTTTACCAGTAATATCACAGGCCTAAATATTCTTCTGGATCAAGGTTCTAGAATATGATCCGGATCGCCTCCTAAATTGAATCAATTTTTCCTTGGCGCATATCCTATCTGCTCATCAAATTTGGTGAAAATCGGTTCATAAGTTTGTGAAATATCTTGTTTACAGGCAGACAGACATACATACAGACAAACAATTGGAGGCAAAAACATAACCTCCGTCAAACTTCGTTTGCGGAGGTAATAAGACCAAGTATTTGCAGGAACGGAGCAAAAATTCATTTTGGTTAACATTCTCAGCAAATAAGAAGATTCCACTTTTACTCCTGCAGTGAATTCGAAATGAATGTAAGATAAGGTTATTTCTTACGAAAGTTTCTCAGAATACAAATTAGAAAGACTAAGCTATTTTATTTTTGCGAGCAAAAATAATGCTAAACCAGGTATATTTCATAGTGCGTATGCTACAAAAAAATAAATAATAATATATACCAGTTCACCAGCTGCATTATGGTTATTGAATACTCTGATTGTATTTCCGTCTTCTTTCACTTCTCAAGAATATATTTTGTCTATCTATCTATGTGTTATCTATATTTACGTCTATTGCTCAACGTATTTGCCTTCAATATAAGTAATCATATTTGGTGGGTGCGTGCAATACTAAGAGTCTTATTAGCTATTCCTTACATGGACGTCCGAATAATGTGGACGAAACTAAACACACTGTTCACATTCAAATATATATACACACCAAAGGCGACATAATTCAGTAGAGCTAATGTCACCAGTAATTCCGCAAATTCGCTCACCTGTTACCTATCCTTAACCTGAGCCAAACAATTACATTAGCCAACCGTAACTCAACCTAATTTAACCATAATCTGTATTCAATCTTAGCAAAGCATTACCCAACCGAAGAAGAGTCTGGCCTAACCACAACCTGACAAACCATTCCTAACCTCTAATCTACCTCTGCTAGGTAGCGCCAACGAACTTGACAATTATCTCGATCCCTGACCTCTTCGTAACTCAAAAGGACCTTGAGCAAACTGGCTGTAAATTTTCACACCTATTTCCTAGTGGACTCTTCCCAAATGATAGAACTGTCAGCCTGCTTGCTTTCATTTATTTTGAGTTATAAGAAGTTTTGGGGTCCAGATTATTTTCAAGTTCGTTGGGGCTACCTATACCTGTGCGAGGGTGTTTAACCCCTTCAAACAATTACCTAATGTTCATCATATTCTGGTTACCATTTGACGCTTTTCTGTAGTAAATAATCAACCTAAATGACTCAAATGGTAAATACTATCTCAATAATCACGCTTAGTAAAATAGGCCCTTCTTAAACTGCATATAATAATAGAATTTTTGACAGAATTAAAGGTAAAAATGCTGAAGGGGTTATATTATGTCTAGCATCTATGTTTTTGCTTCCATCTGTTTCTCTGTCTGTTTGTTTGTTTGTTTTTAAACAAGATATATCACAACATTTATGAATTGATTTTCATGGAATTTGGTGGGCAGATAAGATATATGTCAAGAAAGAAGTGATTCAATGTAGGAGGTGCTACAGATCATATCCTGGAACCTATATCCAGAAGAAAATTTTGGCCTAATAGCAAAGAACAAGATCACGTAGGCAGAAGTATGCACTCTACTGAGTGACCCTCTAATTAGCTAAACAGTATATTGACTTTGACATAAACATCAGTCTAGAAAACACCAAAACCCAACTCTGTTATTATCTGAAAACAAAATCGGCACTAAAACATGGGCACACTATAGGGGCACTCGGTAGAGTGCATACCTCCGTCTACGCTGGATTTGTTGCATAATAATCCTAATTCATAACAATGACACCAGTGTGACTTAAGCTAAGTAGCTGATTATCTGCGGGTCGTCTACTAAATTGAATTACTTCTTCCACGTCGCATATCCTATCTGCCCACTAAATTTCGTGAACATCGGAACTGTAACTTAGTAGCTTTCACCGACGTCACCATGTAGCTTAATATGTAGCTTGGTATCCCGGTAGCCACTCCGTAACGTAATAACGGTAGCGATTATCGCTTGCCACCACCCAATTATATTTATTGACCTAATGGGAAGTCAGAAAAATACACAAGTCAATCAGCCTGGTACTTATTCATACACGTAGTTGTAGAATCAGGATTGTTGATTTTTTTTATGTTTTGTTTTTAAATAAACAAAATCTGACTTATTTTATTTAAATCATATTTATTTGATTTACTGTAAATCGATTTTAGTTAATTTTATTAATTTGATGTTCTACATGAAATCTAACTGCTACAGGATATTGTTTAGAATATGTATAACTAAAAAGAGATAGAATAAGTGAATTAAAAATGCATATAACATGAAATACAGATGAATTTACATATTTTCTATTTCTGTGATGGACGTTTTCATATCAATAGGCCTATGTCTATGTCTCCTCTAACTAAATGAACACACTCCTCCTCATGATCATGATGATGCTTAAATTCTTTGTTTGGTCTAACCAATTAAATTCAAGTGGAATTTATGTTTATTATATTCAGTTACAAGGTACTTTCTTTTAGCTAACTCTGGATAATAAACATTATGAAAAAGTAATTTGTACTATTATGGGTATCATTAAATGTATCTATACTTTTTCTTAATAATACTAATTCCACTATACACTATACATTGAATTAAATAAAACAATAATAATATAATTTTTGTTGTAGTAATAATTACTTTGGCAGTTAAACAAGATAATTACATTTTTGTTTGATAATTATAATGCATATTAAACTTTGGTTAATATAACTTTGGCTTTTTATAAAGAAAAGTAACATGGTCATTCAACTTTTGGTTATAGTAGTGTGGCTTTTCGTACAGTACAACAGATATATACCGGTATATATATATAATTGAGAAAACAATATTTCTGCTGTGAAAACAGCCACATGGCAATTTGCTATCTAAAAGTGCCACAGTGGATTCCCCCGCACCACTGCACCACTCATTTAGTCTCATTATAGTATGATATAATTATACTACAATAATAACATTGGTGTTCATAAAACCCATTTGCTTAATTTTCCTTCTTTCAGTCTCTCGTTTTCAAATAATGATAAGGTTATGATTTAAATCAGTGGTTTTTTTTTTAAATAATTTGATTTAAATCATGATTTAAATCAGTGATTAAAATCAACTTGATTTAAATGAAACAACCCTGTGTAGAATCAGCAGCAACAGAATAGCAAATATATCTTGAGTTAAACAGGAACTGGTGATAGAATATAACTTGAGATAAACAGGAACAGGTGGTAGATCAACAATAGTAATTAAACATATGGTATGGGTGAAGTGGTGAGTGAATTCTATTTTGGTCTCAAGACATGGGCTCAGACTAAACTGTGGTTGATAGGGTACCCTGGGAGTGGAGCGGGACACCTTTTGATGTGTGAGTGGTGTGCAGGAGATGAATGTACCTCCAGTAATGTGGAAACCGCGCCCTATTCAGAGGCCGGTAAGAACAGTGGCCGATATGAACGGAAGTTGTCTCCTTCCACAGCCGTTTCAGCCCAAGTGTGAATTATGCAGAACATGCAATTCAAAGGTGGTGGTGTAAAGTATTTAATGAATCAGCAATACAGCAATCGGTAGAATACTAGAATACCGATAGCTCCGCATAGAACATCCCGTAGCCACAGTCAACTACCAGTGTAAAGTCATATTCCAATAGTCATGTTACTAAATATGAAACTAAGATATATCTGAATAAAGCAATGAGGGAACTTAAGTATCATCATACAAATGTATTGTATGACAGATCATAACTTTGTGAGATATCTTGTTTACAAACAAACACACTGATAAACAAAGAGAGGAGAAAACATAACCTCCGTTCGACTTCGTTGGCGGAGGTAATAATCCCAACATTATTATAACAGTTGTAGTGATTCTCTCGATTGTGATCTTCATTTATTTCGGAAAATACTTTGCCTCCTCCCTCTCCCTCACTAATATATAGCCAGTGTCACACGAGCGGTTAATTAGCGGTGGATGTATTGGAGCCACAGTATCCGAGTAAATTATTTGCTATAATAGACTGTACTCTTGACACTTTTTTCTATTATTATGACTGGACTTTGTAACTTAGAGCTCCTAATCGTGTACACTCGAATTTAGTATACGATTAACAGCCAAATACACACAAATATGAACTTTTGTAGTGGATTCAAAGCTCCGACAAGTATGGTCTGGCAACTTAAACATTTAAGTCTTACCAGAATTCCGCCACCTAACGTAGGCTAACATCAGTCTAGTTTCAGCTACCAATGAATGGACCAAGAAAGCATTATGCACAATGTCCCCAAAGAAAGCCACAGCAACGAGACCCCACGAGAGCCCCAATTTCCAGAAGACTCCTTGTAGGAAATTGGTTATGGAGTATTTATCTATAATTACTTTCTGGAACGAACCAAGATAGCCTTATATTATGCACAATCTCCCAAAAGAAGACCACCATAGCGAGACCCCAGGAGACTCCCTGTAGAAAATAGGTTATGGATTATTCAACTATAATTACTTTCTGGAACGAACCAAGATAACCATATGCAGTCTCCCCAAAGAAAACCACCATAGCGAGAACCCACAAGACTCCCTGTAGAAAATTGGTTATGGATTATTCAACTCTAATTACTTTCTGGAACGAACCAAGATAGCCTTATGCACAATCTCCCCAAAGAAGACCACCGCAGCGAGGCCCCAGGAGAGCCCCAAGATCCAGAATACTCCCTGTAGATGGCTGGTAGATAGAGACTGCCCCGCCCCAAACCCTCCTCCTCCACCCTCCCCCAGGGCCCCACGGTTCTGTACCAGGGACTCCATCTCTGTCTGGGTGTGAAAAGGTTATTATCATTATTAGTAGTAGTAGTAGTAGGAGGAGGAGGAGGAGGAGGAGTAGTACGATTATATTATTTTCGTTATCATGATTGTTATTATTATTATTATTATTATTAATTATTATTATTATATTTATTGCATTATCATTATTATTATTATTATTATTATTACCATTATTATTTGAGGTATTAGGTAAAGGTAGGTTTGCGACAGGGTTGTGTAATGTCACCATGGCTGTTTAATATGTTTATGGATGGTGTGGTGAGGGAGGTGAAAAGGAGAACTATGGGAAGAGGATTGGGTTTAGTAGGAAAGAATGGTAGAGATTGGGAGTTGAATCAGTTGCTGTTCGCTGATGACACAGCATTGGTGGCGGATTCTGATGAGAAACTTCAGCGGGTAGTCAAAGAGTTTGGTGTGGTTTGTGGAAGGAGGAAACTGAAGGTGAACGTCAATAAAAGTAAAGTAATGGTGTGTAATAGGGGAGAGCATAGGGTGAATCTAGATGTGAGGCTGGATGGGGAAATATTGGAACAAGTAGAGTGTTTTAAATATCTAGGAGGAACAATAAGCAGGAGTGGAGGTATGGAAGTGGAGGTAAAACAGAGTGTGTGTGAAGGAAGGAAGGTTTTCGGAGCAATGGGAAGTATGTGGAAGACGAGAAATCTCTGAGTGAAAGTAAAAAGTGCACTGTATCAAGGAATTGTTGTGCCAACAGTGATGTATGGGGCTGAGACATGGGCTCTGAAGAAAAAGGAGAAAAGAGGGCTGGATGTGATGGAGATGAGCTGCTTGAGGAGTATGTGTGGAGTTACTCGTAGAGACAGATTGAGGAATGAAGAGATACGTAGGAGAGTGGGGCAGCAGGAACATTTGTCAGCCAGAGTGGACAGAAGGGTGCTAAGCTAGTATGGTCATGTTGAACGAATGGGAGATGAAAGGCTTACAAAGAGAATATGTGAGTCAGGTACAAGGGGAGATAGAAGGGCAGGAAGACCCCCATTGAGATGGAGAGACTGTGTAAGAAAGGTTTTGGATGATAGAGGAATGACTATAGATCAGGCAGGGGAAGTGGTGGTGGACAGGAGTGAATGGAGAATGCTTGTGAATAGTTGAGTGAACATGTGGTCATTTGGAGTAAGGGGTCGGGCGCAAGTTGGACTAGATAATAGTCCATCAGGCGCCTGGCCCGGGGAGACGATTAATATGAAGGGTGTGCCTGGAAATGTGGTGGGAGGGCTTGTGTGCTTTGGCTCCGCTGCATGTCTGCCTGCCGAGATCAGAACCTCTCCGGGTGGTCAGGGGCCGGGGGAGTGCTGGAGCGACCTTGGTAACCCTGGTCTCTGGGTCTTCTCCTGGGTGACCTGGATGTGTGAGAGTTTGTGTTTTTTATCTGTGTTTATTTTTTGTTTTATGTTGTTTTTGTGTTTCCCTGTTCTTGCTCTGTCTTGAGTCGGCTACCTCCAAAATGGAGATTGGGCCTGAGCATATGGATGGATGGGATGGATTATTATTAGTATTATTATAATTATGCTTTTCATTATCATCATTGTAATTTATATTATTACCGTACCATTTTCACTATTACTTATTGTGTTATCATTATAAGTATTATTATTATTATTATTATTATTATAAATATTTCCATTGAACTCACTTTATACCAGTGCTTTACAATTCCGCCTCCAACAGCCTCTTCAGATATTTGTTGACTGTGTTCTTCCAGGGCGAGTGTTTCCTGAAGTACCAGGTCATCCCATTGGTGACGTAAGGCTCCTTCAGGATGTACCAGTCCCCGCCCTAAAGATTATATATATTATATATACAGGCAACAACAATAGTTTGCCGCAAACCCTTGATCATCAGTTAAAAAAAAAAAAAAAAAAAAAAAATATATATATATATATATATATATATATATATATATATATATGTTTTTTTTAAAATTTAAACCACCTTCTGTTCCTCATTTGTTTTTATTTTGTTTAGAAAACATTCACACAATTAGTTAGACAATTTTAAGACCTTTCGTCCCCATTTCTTTGTCAATTATATTATGATCTTTCATGACATTTGGGTGTCGATTTTTCCTAGCGAGGAATAATGAGCAATTTAGGAAGAAGTGGCTTTCGGCCGGGGCCTTTTGCTACCGAGAAATGCATAAATTGATCTCGAAGGTAGTCTTGGGGAAATGTTTAAAGCTTGTTAGAGGCCTAGGGAGCAAATTAAGAAAAAATACTAAATAATTATTTATTTATTTTTTTTTTTCTATGTGATTGAGGGAGGCAAAAGGCATAACTGCCTATAGCGAGTGCCTCCCCCATAGTTGAAAGAGTGACAGGGCCAAAATCAAGGGACGTTCGAGCCAAAATGCCTGGACACACGGAGTTTGAAGCAATTTAAGTCATAGGAAGAGGGAAAGACTGATTCTGGGAGAGAGTTCCAGAGCTCAGATGTTGAGTAGAAGAAAGTTTGAGAGTAACGTTTCACTCTTGGGTTGGAGAGTTGCACAGAGTAGGGGTGGGATTGAGTTGCAAGACGGGTACCACGTGCCCTACGTAAAGGAGGTGGTATGCACTGGGATAGCTCTGAGGAACACTGATTATTATAGTAGCGATAGAATAGCGAGAGAGATGCAACATTGCGGCGGAGACAGAGAGATTGCAGAGAGTTGGTGAGTGGACGGGAGTTAATGATACGAAAGGCCTTCCTTTCAACTTTGTCTAGGAGAGCGGTGTGAGAGGAACCTCCCCACACATGTGAACAATACTCAATACAAGGGCGCACTATGCCCCTGTACAGAGCAAGAAGCTGTGCAGGGGAAAAGAACCCCCTTAGGCGGTTGAGCACACCCAGCTTCTGGGAGGCTGCCTTAGCAAGACTGGTAATATGGTCCTTCCAAATGAAAGCAGAAGAAAAAGAGACACCAAGAATATTGAGAGAAGATGAAGGGTTGATTTTTGTATTGTTGAAGAATAAGGGATAGTCCGCTGGGAGATCCTGACGGGTAGATAGATGGAGAAATTGGGTTTTGGAAGCATTAAAGTTAACAAGGTTTTCTCTGCCCCAATTGGAAATAGTATTTAGATCAGAATTTAAGAGTTCTATGGCTTCATTACGTTTGTCGTTGAGGGATTGCTGGCTGGGGCGTTCTGAAAAACTAATGGAGTAGTGTAAGGTTGAGTCGTCTGCGTATGAATGGATGGGAATTAAGGTACAGTTAAGGAGATCATTTATAAAAATTAGAAAGAGAATAGGAGATAGGACAGAGCCCTGAGGAACACCAGAGTTTATAGGGTGAGGAAGTGAACAATGGCCGTCCACAACCGCAGCTATGGAACGGCCGGAAAGGAAATTAGAGACAAGGGCACAGATGGAGGGATAGAAACCAAAGGAGGGTAGTTTAGAAATTAAAGATTTATGCCAGACTCTATCGAAGGCTTCGATATGTCTAGTGCAATAGAAAAAGTCTCACCGAAGTCCCGAAAGGAGGATGACCAAGAGTTAGTAAGATATGAAAGAAGATCACCAGTAGAGCGACCCTTAAGGAAGCCATACTGGCGATCTGAGAGCAGATTATGAGAAGAGAAATGCTTAAGAAATTTGGAAGCAAGAATAGTTTCAAAAACTTTAGAAAGACAAGAGATAAGAGCAATTGGACGATAGTTGGAGGGTTGAGAGCGGTCACCCTTCTTTGGGACAGGTTGAATGTGAGCAAACTTCCAGCATGAAGGGAAGACGTTAGAGGATAGACAGAGACGAAAGAGTTTGCCTAGGCAGGGAGTCAGCACGGAAGCACAGTTTTTGAGAACAACAGGAGGAACACCGTCCGGACCGTACGCCTTATTAGTGTTAAGCCCAGAGAGGGTAGAAAGTACATCTTTAGAAGAGATTAGGATATTAGGCATAAGTAAGAGAGAGGAGGGCGGAGAGGGAGGAATAGCACAAATACACAAATAAATAAAAATCTCACTTTAAATTAACTATGCACTTTCATTAGTTTGTTCATACATTATGCTCTATGACATGCATCACAAGGCATCTCCAGAGTGTGAAAGGGTTAAGATAGGTTGAAGCTTAATCAAACATCCCATTCCTAGATAGGTAACAACATGTAGAAGGGTTAATAGAGGTTGAAGTTTAAGGGAGCCAACCTCGCTTTTGTTCTCTTTCTCTCCCTCTTTCTTTGGCTTTTCCATTCGGTCCCATTCAGCCTACTGTTTTAAGATGTTTACCCCCATCCAGGTGCAAATATTTTCCTGGCGAGCGGTAGCAAGCCAGCATATATATATTTTAGTTTTGACAGCAAGCTAAATTTGTACATTTGTTGATAGAAAAATTTCTCCGGCGAAGCCGGATTTCTCCATACAATGATGGCTCGCTATCACTCGCCAGGAAGAAATCGACACCTGGATGAGCATAAACGTCTTAAAACAGTTGGCTGAATGGGGCCGAATGGATACAATCCAGGGAAAGAGAGAAAATGAGAGAAAGATTAAAAAAAAGCCGGTAACCCCCCTTAATATAATATCCCATTCCTAGATTGGTAAGAACATGTGGAAGGGCTAATATAGGTTGAAGCTTAATCAAATATCCCATTCCTAGATTTATAGAAATATAGGTAAGAGAGTGTGGAAGGGTTTTTATGTGTTGAAGCTAAGGGACTTATATATATATATATATATATATATATATATATATATATATATATATATATATATATATATTTTTTTTTTTTTTTTAAGTTTTATGGTCTAGCGAGGAAACTAAACAAATATATAAATTATATACATGTAAAGACCAAAAACCAAGTAGTACCCCCTTAAGCCTGATCTTCTTTTCCTCACCGAAACCCAGGTATCTGAGACAACTTCCTGCAGCCCCTTCTCTGTATCCTCCTACTTTATCTATCCTAGTTTCAAAGCCAAAGGCGGATGTTGTGCATACGTGCACAACAAACTCACTTGCTCTCGCGTTCCCGATTTCGACTCTCCTGAATTCTCAACTTTATGGGTCAAACTATCCTGTCATTCTCATACTAAATATTTCTGTGCTGTCTATCTTTCCCCCAACTCTACCGACTTTCCCAAATTCTTCGACTATCTAAACTCTAAAGTGGAACACATTCTATCTATCTCTCCCATCTCTGAATTCTCCATCTTAGGAGATTTCAACGTTCACCACCGCCAATGGCTCTCCTCTCACTCTACTGACCAACCTGGTGAACAAGCCTACGTATTTTCTATCCTAAATGACCTAGAGCAGCTGGTCCAGCAATCCACCCGTATCCCGGATCGCTTCGGAGATCGGCCCAACATTCTTGACTTATTTCTGACTTCTAACCCTTCTTCTTATACTGTCAATCTTTTCTCTCCTTTGGGCTCCTCCGACTATAAACTTATCTACGTAACCTGTCCTATCTCTTCAGTACGGCCATCCGATCCTCCCAGCCTGCGGTGCTTGTGGCACTTTGGCGCTGCTGACTGGGAGGCTCTCCGGCAGTACTTCTTTGATTTCCCATGGAATGACTTCTGCTTCCGTGGTAGACGACTCTCAGAGAGCGCTGAACGCATTACAGAGGTAATCCTCTAGGGTATGGAAGCGTACATTCCATTTTTTTCTCTCAGTCTAATGCAAACAAATCTTGGTTCACTCACACTTTTTCTACTGCTGTCCATAACAAGGAGGAAGCATTCAAACGGTACCGACGCCTTAAATCTCGAGAATCTCATTCTTCCTATGTTTCTGCCCGGAATCAAACCAAATCTGTTCTTCGACTTGCCAAGCACTCTTTCATCAATAATAGATGCACTGAACTATCCAACTCTAGCTCTTTCCAAGCTTTCTGGCATCTAGCCAAAAACCTCTCCAACATCTTTTCTTCCTCGTCTTTCCCTCCCCTTTTCCACTCTGATGGCACAACCATCACTTTTTCCTCTGACAAAGCTGAACTTTTTGCTCAAACTTTTGCCAGAAACTCTACCTTGGATGATTCCTGTGCTATTCCTCCCTCTCCACCCCCCTCTCTCCTACTTATGCCTAATATCCTAATCTCTTCTAAAGATGTACTTTCTACCCTCTCTGGGCTTAATACTAAGAAGGCGTACGGTCTGGATGGTGTTCTTCCTGTTGTACTTAAAAACTGTGCTTCTGTGCTGACCCCCTGCCTAGGCAAACTCTTTCGTCTTTGTCTCTCCTCTAACGTCTTTCCTTCTTGCTGGAAGTTTGCTCTCATTCAACCTGTCCCAAAGAAGGGTGACCGATCTCAACCCTCCAACTATCGTCCAATTGCTCTCATCTCTTGTATCTCTAAAGTTTTTGAAACTATTCTTGCTTCCAAATTTTTTAAGCATTTCTTTTCTCATAATCTGCTCTCAGATCGCCAGTATGGCTTCCTTAAAGGTTGCTCTACTGGTGATCTTCTTTCATACCTTACTAACTCTTGGTCATCCAACTTTCGGGACTTTGGTGAGACTTCTTCTATTGCACTAGACATCATATCGAAGGCCTTCGATAGAGTCTGGCACAAATCTTTAATTTCCAAACTGCCCTCCTTCGGTTTCTGTCCCTCCATCTGTGGCTTTGTCTCTAATTTCCTTTCCGGCCGTTCCATAGCTGCGGTTGTGGACGGCCATTGCTCATTTCCTCATCCTATCAACTCCAGTGTTCCTCAGGGTTCTGTCCTAGCTCCTATTCTCTTTCTAATTTTCATAAATTATCTTCTCAACTGTGCATTCAGTCCCATCCATTCATATGCAGACGACTCTACCTTACACCACTCAATTAGTTTTCCAGAACGCCGCAGCCAGCAGTCCCTTAAAAGTAAACGTAATGAAGCCATAAAATACTTATCTTCTGATCTAGCTACTATTTCCAATTAGGGTAGAGACAACTTTGTTGCATTTAATGCTTCCAAAACTCAATTTATCCATTTTACTACCCGTCAGGAACCTCCAGAGGACTATCCCTTATTCTTCAACAACCTTCAAAATCCATTTGTTACAAACATTTTATGAATGGAGGATGCCTTTAGGCACATGGACCTTTTTGTTTTATCTGTGTTTTTCCTTCCTCCGCTCATTGTCTCTTAAAAAAAAAAAAAAAAAAAACATATTACCAGTCTCGCTAAGGCAGCCTCCCAGAAACTGGGTGTGTTCAACCGCCTCAAGGGGTTCTTTACCCCTGCGCAGCTTCTTGCTCTGTACAGGGGCACACTGCGTCCTTGTATTGAGTATTGTTCACCTGTGTGGGGAGGATCCTCTCACACCGCACTCCTAGATAAAGTAGAAAGGAAAGTCTTTCGTATCATTAACCGTCCACTCACCAACTCTCTGCAATCTCTCTCTCTTTGCCGCAATGTTGCATCTCTCTCGCTATTCTATCGCTACTACAATAATCAGTGTTCCTCGGAGCTTTTCCAGTGTATACCACACCTCCTCTACTTGGGGTACGTAGTACCCGCCTTGCAACAAAATCCCACCCCTACTCTGTGCAACTCTCCAACCCAAGAGTGAAACGCTATTCTCAGACTTTCTTCTATTCAACTGCTGAGCTCTGGAACTCTCTCCCAGAATCAGTCTTTCCCTCTGCCTAAGACTTAAATTGCTTCAAACTCTGTGTGTCCAGGCATTTTAGCTCGAACGTCCCTTGATTTCGGCCCTGTCACTCTTTGAAATCTGGGGGAGGCACTCGCTGCAGGCAACTATGCCTGTTGTCTCCCTCATTCACATAGAAAAAAAAAAAAAAAAAAAAGCCGTAGAGTGTGACCTGCCTTGTAATTATTGGCGATGAGGGATATGCCTTGGATATTGGCGCCTATTAAGTCGTGTGTCCGGTCCACCATAGCCGCCGCCACCACCTGGGCTGGGTCTTTGTACAGGTTCACTCGGGAACCCAGACTCTTGGCCTTCAACACCAACTTCACCACCAGGCTCCCGTTGTCCAGCATACACACCCTTGGGAATAACATCAGTAAAAGCCGGTATCACACGAACCGCTTTTTCACTCAACATTTATCCTCAACACTGGTCTGGTAGCTTATGTGGTCAACATATAAAATATTTTGGTTGTCTAAGTTCATCTATCATCAATCTAGTTTCCGATACCAGTACAAAATATTCCAGAAATGTTGCCTGAAAATGTTTGATCATCGAATGTTGACTATAAAAGCTCTCGTGTGATACCGGCTTTACATTGAGGGGCACTCGGTTGAACGCATATCTCCGCCTACACTGGTTGATTCTTTACCATTAACCCGGACAGTACCGGTGACGTCCTTTTCATTATAATCTGGAGACTATTAGATGATTTTATTCAGTTTAGGAAGAATGTTTACCCATTAAAAGACTACATACTATCTCAATTAATCCTTTTAGCTACCATATATCTTTTCCATAGCTTCATGAAATTGTCTAAATGCAGCGGAAATAAAAACAAAACGACGTCGCTGGTACTGTACGGGTTAATATCATAGGCCTAAATTTTCTTCTGGATATGGGTTCCAAGATATGATCCGGTTTGCCCCCTAAATTGAATCACTTCTTTTTAGGAGTATACCCTATCTGCCCACCAAATTTCGAAACAAATGGTTCATCAATTTGTAAGATATCTTGTTTACAGACAGACAAACAAACGGAAGCGAAAACATAGCCTCCGTCCACATCGTTGGAGGAGATAATAAGAACATATGCTGTAATAAATTTCATAGATGTGAATTATTGCTGATATGTTCCAGGTATGCAATATTAATTGGCTCGACGTGGGGCACAGGTACTTACTAACTCCATTTAATATCTTACCTTTGTTCAACAAGGCTATCCAAGATCAACAGGTAGAAACAGTAAGGATTTTAAGTTACATGAATGGACACTGGCAATATTTGAAGAATCACTATAGCTAATAACTAGCCTTCAATCAAGCGACCTGGACAACAAAATTATATTAGGTAAATGTGTGGGAGCTATAGCTGATTGTGGGAAGTTGGCACAAGGTCAGTGGGAAAGGGTGATACAGGTTAGGTAAAGTCATCATATAGAATGTTACACCAATTCAAATCTTTAAAGTTAAACCATTAAAGCCAAGTTCTGTAGCATCTGGGGCTACAGTAAAGCATATACAGTATTGTCTCGTTTATTCGATACTGATTCATATGGGTGCGTCACCATTTATGCGCTTTACTGTACAGTAGGTAAGTTAGTGCTCATCAGGTAATTAATTAAGTGTAAAGAATCTGCCTGGCTTGGGCCCGTAGGCCTGTTGCAGATTTTAGTTTTCATGTGTTATTATGTTTAAATATTCTGTAACTGATACCGCAATGCAAGGTAGTCATCAGTGGTCACAAAATTAAGCATAACAAGATCAGCAAGCTGAGTAATCAACAAGAGACAATATGGGCTTCAACAATAAAGATCCACTACATTTTTCTATCTATTGCTCAACATCTTAGTACCTGTGTGGGTGACCATGATTAAAACACCTCCAAGCAGCTCTGTCTCTTTTTAATGTTGGGTGGCGCAACCTTTCGCCAGGGAAAGAGTTTGTTTTATTCAGAGCTTGCTTCTCACAGGTAAACTGCCTTAAGAGGACTAAGGAGCCATGCCTACCCGTACCCTGAATAGCCACAAAATTCTGTTGTGTAAATCTTATGCACCAATAAGTAGTTCATCCTCTAGGGATTCAGTGCTCCATCCATACACTGGACACCAAGTGGGAGCCTGAGTGAAGTCTCTGGTTTAGTTTGCTGAAAACCCAACAGCTAATCAAGGCAATAAACTCTGAGAATTGCCTCCTACAGGTGGTAGTTTCAATGGTGTGACCTCCGGCAAGGGTTGAGGCCCAGAAATACGCAGTTTGATGATATAGATGTTGGATCTAGGAGTCAAACTAGTGGCTGGAGTTAACCCTCCTGGACACCCTGATCACGCCTGGAGTTAGGTTATAACTTCCCACATAATTCTATAATATGAGGGTTTACTCGGACTAGGGGATTCATGATCTTTCTTGGATACATTTTCTTATTGCTCCCTTTTGATATATTTTATTATGTTATTAGGTTGTCAGCAGGATCATAAGATAACGCACTGACCTGATGTTACTAGCAGCTAGTTCAGACAAAGTGGTGAAGCGGCGAGGAAAGGCAACTTTGGTGAAGATGCTGACGAGGTTAGATGTGAAGGCCGAGGACACCACCAGGCAGGCAAAGAACCACAGCCCCACCAACAGTCGCGGCCGGGGTATCTTGGTGCAGCTTTGGTTAAGGAGAGTTCCAAATAACAACAGATATGAGTCATCCCGGTATCCGTGCAGCTTCATCTTCATGTAGCGTACATGAAAAGAATGGCAGTGTTAGGGCTTGGACTAACACTAGAAACAGATTGCCCTGTTACCCGTGTAGCTTCATCTGTGCGTAGCGTATATGGAAACTAAGACAGTTTTATATCTCAAAATAACACCAGTGATGTTTCACATCTCCATTAAAACCAGAAAATAGTTTCAGGGCTCAAAGTAACACCTGAATCGGGTTTCAGGGCTCAAAGTAACACCAAAATCGGGTTTCAGGGCTCAAAGTAACACCATAATCGGGTTTCAGGGCTCAAAGTAACTCCAGAATCGGGTTTCAGGGCTCAAAGTAACACTAGAATCGGGTTTCAGGGCTCAAAGTAACTCCAAAATCGGGTTTCAGGGCTCAAAGTAACACTAGAATCGGGTTTCAGGGCTAAAAGTAACACCAGCATCGGATTTCAGAGCTTCAATTAACGCCAGAATCTGTTTTCAGGGCTTCAATTTACACCAAAATCTGGATTTAGGGCCAGTTTCTTCTAAACTGTAGGCTCGTTATCGCTCGCTCAGAAAAATATTGACACCTGAATGGGGTGAAGTGTCATATAATCGTCAAACTAGTAAGGTGATCCATCTTAAAATTTCCAAACTAATTGGCTGAAACAGGACGAATCCAAAAAGAGCCGCCTGGCACCAGATAGTAATGATTGTCCACTAATGATATGAGAACAAAATGCTGCTCAACAATACTGACAACAGAGTCAAAATTGTAGTATTGTTATAGTAAAACCCAATTCAATTATGTGGGTACAATTTCTCCAAAGCTGGATACAGGTTGAATGTGAGGGTTATGTTCATGTGTGAAGGGATTTCATTTACCTTTCTACTGTAGAAAATACCAACGTTAAATATGCGCAAGTAGGACACGATATTTGAACATGACTGATTATTTCTTCATGAACATATATTTATGTATATGTATACAGTATATACTGTACATATATATCAAAATAGCTACACAGAAGAAAGTTCACAATATTAATAACATCATAATAAGACCAACCTGAAGATAGAAACAGCAGCAAATGAACAGGAAAGTAGTCACCAATATGCACCAAACAGTCATTGTAAAGGGACGTGCTAGGCTCTGCCACTTGGGAAGGGGTGCTGGGTTGCGGAGAAACACATTAATGGAGGAATGCAATATAATTTCGGACATTTCAAAGGCTTCGGCTCGATTTTTTGAAAGGAATAAACTATTAATGGTAAACTCCTTCTCTCCGCGGTATATCATTCCCATTATGCCTGTCCAGTGGCCATTGTTTGAAGTACCCCACTTATCGTCAACAGGCTTCTCTGTTAAACTATAAGAGAAGTTCATCTTAGCTGCCAAGACCTGTATTATCTTTACATTCATACCAGTTATCTCATTAGTAATATGATTGCGATAGGCGAAGGGCCATTGATTTAACCAAGTTGCAAGGTTTAGGTTCGGTTTGCAGAGAGTGGTGAAAGCCGGGAAGAGTGACTCCCAAGTAGAAAATCTGTCTGGAATCCACCGACCCATGGATTTAGGGGGAGAAGAACAGAATGGCAGACTGGAATATGCATCAAACGTGCCTGGCTTATTAGAGGAAGGTGTGAGCAGTACCAGACCATGCACACTTCTAAATAGTGAGTTTGTCATGAAGGATGTAACATTTGGGGTCAACGTTAGACTCAGAAGTAGTAGGTGGCTGGGCATATAATCAGTAGAAAGCCGGGATGTAGAATTTGGCTGGTGAGTAACGAAGATTGTAAGGTGAGGATGTGCATAGTCCTTTTCTGGAACCATTGACAAAGTCACTTCCTGCAGAGCATCAGTAAGATCGTCATCAGTGAAAACTGCCACATCTTTCCCATCAGCTGCTCCTTGTACTACTTGGTGAATGATCTGTACAGCATTTCGCAACAGTACATAGCTGATGCTGGCTGTTTTCAATGTTAAGCCAGGTAATTTATGTTCTCTACCAACTGCTGAAACTCTATTAACGATAACATATACTAATAATAAGAGAAGTTTGTAGTCCATCTTGGCACCTGAAAACGCGAACCAACCAGATCCTAAGTGACTGGCTGACTGACTGGCAATATCAGATATTCTCCCCATCGATTGTTTAGGTCTTTCATGGAAGTAGAGAGTATATCAATACAATGAATATCTCATGTCCAAACATGGCACCACTAATGGTGCTATAAGCTTTCAGTGTATGCTCAGTAGTACAAAGGAAATCAAGCAACAACAGGTCTAGTGACCCCTCTAGGCTGCTTGTCCTCCAAAACACTGAGGATCAAGTGTCCAAACAGTGGTTTAGCGTGGGTAAGGGAAAATTGGAATGGGAACTACTGCCCTGGAATTAAGGTCCGTGGCAGGATTAGGAAGTTACTAGGGGACAGATGGGTTAGTAACATAACACAGTTATACGTGATCTTTCATATATCTAGGAAAAAAAAGAGTAACGTCTTAGTAATATATACTGTATATACACAATAATCCTTGATGAATCTGAGGGGAGAATAAAATATAGTTACTAATTTACAAACGCAGTCAGTCGCGGGTTTGAGGCAAGATATTTGTCTAGGCGAAGTTTAAAAGAATCAACGGTGCTGCAGTCTATAACGTCTCGGGGAAGCCCATTCCACAAGTTTACAACTCGATTGAAGAAGAATTTCTTAGATTCGTGTGAGCTAAGAGATTTATCAATAAATTTGCAACCGTTTCCCCCGCGTGTAATTAGATTGGTCGATAGACCCTCCTTGAAGATATATTTGTATTAGATGGATGTATTACTGACAATATACCTTTATCACCGAATACTATTGTTATGGACACTTCAAGTACTGTTATCTCGTTCTTATTGTGGTATTCTGGCTACTGATTGATGATTTCTAAGATGTTCGCCCCACTAATTTGGCGATCCTCAGACCCTTCGCCCCCATTTCTTTGTCAATTTTTAGATCTGTCTAGCCATTTACGTGTTGGGGTTTTCCTAGCAAACGATAGCGAGCCTGTAATTTAGGAAACGCTGGTTCCTCTACAAAAAAATAAAAAATACAAAAATGCAAATCTCGAAAGGTCTTGGGAGTGCTATTTTAAGCTTGATACAGGTCAAGTACTTAGGATAATTGTGCTTATTCCAGAGAGTGGCAATATTTGTGCAGAGACCCTTTGGTAGCAGAGATCGTGCAAATATTTATGATAATTGTGTGTATTTTAGAAAGTGGCAATATCTTCTTAGAGGTTCCATAGTGACAGAGATCGTGCAAATTATTATGTGTGATAGTTGTGTGTATTCTAGAGAAAGTGAGATTACTAACACAAATAACAGCTGCATCACAAAATATAAATACACCCAAGTCGATTTTGTATACCCATCTCTCTATCTTTGCTTGTATTCCAGTGCAAGATTTAAGGGGAGAATTCCTCTTGAGGGATTTGTTTCGGGACCCATTTCTCCCTCATGTTTAACCCCATTGTTTTATTGGATTTCAAGACGTTCACTCCCTTAGTCTGGAAATGTTTAGAACTTTCGCCCCATTTCTGCCACTGTTATTACCTGTCATGCCATTTAGGTGTCGATTTTTTATTGGCGAGCGATAACGAGCCTTAATTTAAGAGGAACCGGCCTTTGGCCGTGAACATTTTCTACCGAAAAATGTATGCAAAAATATATCTTGAAGAGGGGTCTAGGGAGGTATCTTAGGTTTGATGGAGGTCTAGGGGTGTAAATTTAAGCTTGATGGAGGTCTAGGGAACAAACTAAAAACCTACCCTTAGGCCAAATAAGGGATAGACAACAGTATTCCCAGAACCACAGCACTGAGCAGTTCTCTCTCGCTGCCTCTTCACTCACTCAGGTATATTATGTGTGGTAGTGATAGTAGAGGAAAGACTGTAGGCGTAGTAGTGGTGTCAGTGGTGAAGATGGTGGTAGTGGTTGTGGTATAAAGTGTAGAGGTGGTGTTAGTGTTAGGGGTAGTGGTAGTATCTGGTAGTAGTGATCGTGGTAGTGGCATAACGTGTAGGGGTGGTGTTAGTGGTAGTGGTGAAGATGGTAGTATTGGTGGTATCTGGTATTAGTGGTTGTGGTACTGGCAATGAGTGTACTAGTGAGGCATAGTGGTGAAGATGGTAGTAGTGGTGGTATCTGGTAGTAGTGATCGTGGTACTGGCAAAGAGTGTACTAGTGAGGGATGGTAGTAGTGATGGTATCTGGTAGTAGTGATCGTGGTACTGGTATAAAGTACTAGTGAGGTATCGTAGTATGGTGGTAGGGGAAGTACTGGTGAAATAGTGGTAGTGTTATAGTAGTGATGGTGGTTGTAGTGGTAATAGTGTTTAATAATAATAATAATGGTAATAATAGTATGAGGCAGTATGGGATAGTATGCCGTACAGCCGCCGTGGTCACTAATATCTGGAAACATAATCTGGAGGAACAATTATGCAACATTGACGAAATAATTTGATAAACTGCTTGAGCACATACAGATCACATTACTTGGATTCACTAGTTACCGCTCATTTTTTTTTTTTTTTTTTTTATCATTAGGTGGTGTTCGAGAATTCCTGATCACGACCGTACACTTAAGGGGGGGGGGGGGGGCTGAGATTGTATGACATTCGCCCTATTAGTTTAGCGATTTTGAAGACCATCCGTGCAAGTAGGCGACGATTTTTTCTTGGCAAGCAATAGCGAGTCTCCTTTTCTCGAAGGAGGTCTTGGCGGTATTTTTTTAAGCTTGATGGAGATCTACGGAGGAAAGTAAATAAACAAATAAATCAATACATAAATATACTGTACATCTCCATTTAAGGGGGAGAAGTGGCTTTTTCTGGACCCCCTTTTTCCTCATGTGTAGCTTATTAGCTTTGAGATTTTAGGACGTTCTTTTTGTTAGATTGGCGATTTTGAGACATTTCACCCCATTTCTTTGCCATTATTTAGAATTTTCGTGCCATTTAGGTGTCGATTTTTCCTGGCGAGTAATAGCGAACCTGTAATTTTAGAAGTAACCGGCCTTCAGCCGGAACATATTTCTACCGAAGAAAGTACAACTTTATCTTAAAACGGGGGTCTAGTGGTGTTTTTGTAAGCTTGATGGAGGTCTAGCGAGGAAAATAAAAAATGTATTGGTAGATATATATATCGACCAAAAAATCCATCAATATCCCCCTTAACAAGCACCCCCATCAGTACCAGGCAGTTACCCCCACTCGTTACCCTCTCATTCACATGGGTACAGTCACAGGCAAACATAGGGTCCCTTCCACCAGCATTTCATCCTTCATAACCCTTTCGTAACCCTCTCTCTAGTCATAAGTGAACACAATTCTTCATCCTTTCATTATTAGGACCCTGGTAACACTTTATTCGGGCAATTAGTGGGCGATCTTATTCTTATTCAGGCCCTCTATGATTCAAAATATATCTCACTAACACGGACATACAAAACTAAATAAAATGTGCTGATAGTCCGATAAAATAAATAAATGCGTCCTCACCTACCGAATGGGTTAACTGCCATTAAGCAAGCCACCTGTGTACTGAAGGTAGTGGTTGAGTATTATGCATGTATGAGGCCAGTAGAGGAACGTGAGTGTGTAGCTATCAAGTTGTGTACAAGATTATATATGTATGAAGCCAACAGAGTTATCAGGTTTTGTACAAGATTATGGTGTTTAAGCAGAGTTATCATATATTGTTTATATATATATATATATACCGTATATATATAATTATATATATATATATATATATATATATATATATATATATACAGTATATATATACCGTATATATATATGTATATATATATATATATACAGTATATATATATATATATATATATATATATATATACTGTACGTATATATGAATATATAATACTCTACAGTATATACAGGATTGATTTTATATATTTTTTGTATTTTCTTTTTGCTACCTCTATCAAACTTAAAACAAATACACACCCCAAAGTCCCCCCTTCGAGATAAATTTCTACAATTTTCGGTAGAGAAATGTCCGGCCAAGGGCCGGTTCCTACTAAATTTCAGGCTCGCTATCGCTTACCAAGAACAAATATCGACATTAAATGATGTACTTGAGCAGTTAGACAAGCTAAAACCACAAAAGTCACTTGGGCCTGACCCCATAATATTATATCCTAGAGTATTAAATGAATGTAAAGAAGAAATTAGTTACCTTTTAACAGTATTTTTTATTTATTCTCTTAATTCGGGTCTAGTCCCTGATGAGTAAAGACTTTTTTTTTGTTTAAAGACCTCCGTCTACGTATTGTGAAAAAAAAAAAACTTATCTTCTGGCAAATAGTGGGGATGAGTGGGTGAAGTGAGAGAAAGTAACTTATATGCACATATGCTACCCATATTAAACAAAAAGGTGATAAATATGGTGTTTAAAAGTATCGTCCAATTTTGACATAAGTTGTAGGCAAATTATTAGAGTAATTTATTGCACACACCATCAGAGAGCATCTAGAACGTCACCAATTAATTAAAGATTCTCAGCATGGATTCACAAAGGGTAGGTCCTGCCATACTAATCTATTGACATTCTTTTCCCAAGTATACGAAGCAGTAGACAATGACAAAGAATATGATATAATATATTTATATTTCAGTAAAGTTTTCGATAAAGTCCCCCACGAAAGATTGCTGAGGAAAATGGAAGGTCATGGAATAGGTGGAGCTCTATTAAGTTGGCTTAGATCATGGTTAATTGGTAGGAGGCAGAGAGTTAGCATAAATGGTATACAGACTGGGGTGTAGTTAAGAGTGGAGTCCCACAAGGGTCTGTTTTAGGGCCTCTGCTGTTCATTATTTATATTAACGACCTTTATACAAAATCAGCATATTTGCAGATGACACTAAAATAGGAAGATTAATTAATACTGATAATGATATTCAGACTCTCCAAACAAATTTGACACACTACTCGAATGGGCAGTAAATTGGCTGATGAAGTTCAATGTAGATAAATGCAGTGTAGTAAAATTTGGTAAATTGATAGAAAATCTAGGATACATATTAGATAACATTGTTATAAGTAACTCAGATAATCAAAAAAGACTTGGGAGTCATCGTTAACTTGCCGTCCGGCTGGCTCAGTTGATAGCGTGCCTGATTCCCATCTTGAAGGTCTCGCGTTCAATCCCCGCTCAGATTGAAAAGTTTTTCTGGGATACAGCCGGCGGTTACCATCTCCCCATGAGCAAGGGGGATGGGTAATGGTCTCTGGTAGACTAAAGAAAGCCAAGCGCTTGTGAATCCTCGAAGGAGGAGATACGGGCGCTATATAAGTAACCAGACGATTATTATTATTATTAACTTGAAACCAAGAAATCAATGCATCAGTGTTCGAAATAAGGCAAATAAAGTTCTTGGATTTATATCTAGAATTGTGAGTAATAGAACAGCAGACGTAATTTTGAAACTTTATCTAGCGTTAGTGAGGCCACATATGTATTAGCTGTTCAATTTTGGTGTCCCAATTACAGAATGGACATAATTCCTTGGAGAGAGTACAAAGAAGAATGACAAAAATAATCCATATTATAAATCTTCCATATGAAGAAACTAGGCTGACATTCATTAGAGATACGCAGGGTTGGAGGGGATATGATAAGAGGTTTTCAAGTGGGTAAGTGGGATTATTAACGGGGATATGAAAGATGTACTGAAACTCAGTGATAGCGAGAACACTCGAACAAATGGTTTCAATTTGAATACATTTAGTTTCAGGAAAGATATAGGCAAATACTGATTGGTAACATAGTTGTAGACATGTGTAATAGGCTACCTAGAGCGATAGTGGGATCAAGAACAACAGAGAGCTTCAAGATAAAAATTAGATGGACATATAGACAAGATGGGTTGGGTGTGAGGGGGATCTGCCTTGTGTGGGCCAATCAGCTTTCTGCAGGCTCCCATTTTCTTATGTTCTTATGTTCTTATGATAGCAGTAGAGAGAGTGGTATGGTTTAGGTTGCTTGTTTTTTATTGAGGATTCAGCTCATTATTTCTATACACGAGGGAAGGGTGCTACCAACATAATATCGAAAGAACATAAAATAACTGATTATTAATTTGTGATGTATGTATGCATGTATACAGTATACTCAGGCACATACCCCATTGCTGGGGGTGGCCAACTCGAGACAAAGCCCGAACAGAAACTGTTAAAGTTTCAATTCTTAAGGTCCGGGACCACTCTGCCGGACACACCCCAACACCTTCACCTGCTGTGGCGGAACAAACGCAGGTACAGCAGGGGGGAAATGCCGGAAAATAATGCTTGTGTGTTTTGTAACCCTCCTAATGTTGTGTTTACTCCTTCGTATTCTAAGTTCAATCAAATAATCTAAATTCTAGAAGTAGCCCGAAAAAAAAAAAAACAGGTGTCATCGTCAAGAAGTGGTTAAGAATGGAGAGAATATAAGGAAGGATATAACATAGCGTAAGAGAAGAATTGTTAATGTGGAGAGAAAAATGTCTTCTATGAACACATCTACAATAAGCAAACAGTAGAGTTCAAACCTAACCTTTTGTTCTATATGGTGAAGACAACGTTTCACGAGTGGTTATTTTTTTGGGCAGCACTTGTGTCATACAGTATATTTGTATGATAATACTAGTTCCCTTATTACTATTTATACAGATATATTTTAGTTAATTTTGGTAACATGATTATTGGTATGCGACTGTACACTTGGTAGTTGAGTGAGGTGAACAGGAAGCTCTACGCCGACATATCGGTATGCTATCAATTACTGTATGCTGAATTCATTTATCCTCACACACACATCACCTGTAAAATGCATGTTCTGCATAATTCACACTCGAGCTGAAACGGCCACGGAAGTGGAGAAGTTCTGGCCATATCGGCCGCTGGTCTTACCGGCCGCCAGAATAGGGCCGCAACTTTTCCAAATTACTGGAGAACACCAGAGATTCCGACACACCTCTCACGCAACCAGAGGTGTCCCGCGTTCACTCCTGGGTCACTTCATCTACCACATTCCAGACCGAGTCCTCTTATTGAGACTTGGAATCATTCATCTCTCCTCCATCATAATACACCTATTGAAGAATTACTACTGACGCTGATATCAATTGTTCCTGTTTATCTCAAGTTATAATCTACCACCTGTTGCTGTTTGTTCCTGTTCTGACTGCTGTTGATTCTACACCTACTTATATCGATAAATACCAGGCTGATTGAATTGTGTATTTATTCTGACTTCCCATTAGGTCATTAAATAATTATTGGGTGGTGGCAAGCGACAACCGTTACCATTATTACAAGTATAAGGTTACTAGTGGCTCCAGAAGAAAGCTACTAAGTTATATAGTGATATCGATGCATGTTACATTTTAAACTTGTATGGGAATACTGGTCTGGCAGCTTCTTAATTACATTTATTATGGATTGTGTGCTTTGCCTATAGGGCTAATAGTGCAAAACAGCTCTGATATATACTGTGTGTGTGTGTATATATATATATATATATATATATATATATATATATATATATATATATATATATATATATGTGTGTGTGTGTGTGTGTGTGTGTGCGTGTACTAGAAATAAAACATGGATTGAAAGAACAAAATATTAGACTACATAATTGTAATACATATATTTGTTTTCTTCAGAAGTGTCGATGAACAACTAGACTGCCAATTGGAGTCTCTAACAGGTGACATCACAGCCGGTGCCATCAACAGCACAGCGTGACTCACGTGGACAGCGGACAACAAACACTATACTCTATTTTTTTCCAGCTGATCGTAAATTGAATCCCTTAATAGCTGTTTTCTCGATATTTATTAGACATATATGAAACTACTATGTCTCTGTGCCTTATTAATGCTAAGTTTTCATACTTAACATCATATTTCGATATAAAATCTACCTTACAGCTGAGTAACCAAGATAGAAACATGAATATTTACGCTCAGCTGGAAACAATAGACTATAGTACTTATAAGGGGGAGGTAATGACCCCAATTAGTTTTCAGATTTGTTGACATCCAGCCCATTAGCTAGGCGATTTTAAGACCTTTCGCCCCATTTCCTTGTCAATATTAAGATTTTTTTGCCATTTAGGTGTCATTTTTTTCCCGATGAGCGAAAACGGCCTCTAATATAGGAGAGGTGTAACCAGAGGATATATCGTGCATTAAATAATATCAAGGAGTAAAGGAAAGCTCATAAATTATATATTAATATCTAATGATAATGTACGACAGGTTGGGAGAGAGGTGTCATGACCAGGATTCAAACCCATTCACTCCAGGTATATTTGGGAGAGTCGGGCACCGTAACCACTCGGCCATGAGCGAGTGGCCGAGTGGTTACAGTGCCCGACTCTCCCAAATATACCTGGAGTGAGTTGGTTCGAATTCTGGTCAGGACGGGGTGTCCTGACCAGAATATATATTATATATTAATGTATTGAAATACTGTATAAGATACAGCTTAGATATACTCTTATCTGGTTAAGAATGAGTTAGTATGGATTATAAACTCAGTGTGGGTTTAATGATTAAGGAGATACTAAATGGAGACTTAGACTAATAGACGTTCTGGGGCTTGTCCAATATTAAGCCTATGAGTTAGGTTTAAAGTACAAGATTGATTTGGCTTGGAATAATTGTTAATAGTGATGGGAGAAGGGATGTGAGCAGGAGAGGTATTGGAGTGTAACCTTCCCTTTCACAGTGCCCTGGGTAGAGTTAGTGTATCTTGCCCGCTCTTAGTGAGAGCTTGAGGCAGTTGCTAAGGGAAGTTGTTATGTTAGCAGAATGGTATAAAGAACTCACATATTCTGTCGTGTCTAAGGGGGAAATGTTGTTTACAGGTGTTTATAAAATGTAAGTATAAACAATTAAAATATACATATCAGTGTGATCAGTTTAACATACCCCACCCCCCCTTAAGGGAGCCCACCTGTTTTTTTTTTGTTTCTCTCCCTCTCTAATTGGCTTGTATCCATTCGGCCCCATTCAGCCTACTGTGTTAAGACGTTTACCCCCACCCAGGTGTCAATATTTTCCTGGCGAGCGGTAGCGAGCCAGCATATATATATATATATTAGTTTTGACAGCAAACTAAATTTGTACATTTTTCGACAGAAAAATTTCTCCGGCGAAGCCGGATTTCTCCATACAATGCTGCCTCACTATCGCTCGCCAGGAAGATATCGACACCTGGATGGGGATACACGTCTTAAAACAGTGTGCTGAATGGGGCCGAATGGACACAAGCCAGGGAAAGAGAGAAAAGGAGAGAAAGATAACAAAAGTCGGTGACCCCCTTAAGCAGGGTTCTTACCGTTATTAGCATTATTCTTAAACTTTAACAAATATGATTCTTCGGTTACAAAAAGACTGCATGATGTCAGGCATAATGTACCTGTAACTCATTTGACTATATTTTGCCAACGCTTTCTCAATTAATCCTTTTAGCTACCATATATCCTTTCTAAGCTTCATCAAATCGTTTGAATGTAGTTATACTAAATGCAAAAAAACGTCGCAGGTACAGAAGGGGTTAAATTTGGTGGGTTATTCATGAGGTTCCTGGGGCATATTATCCTTTGGTCGCCACCGGTCACATTTATCATACGATTCGTTTGATTATAATGTATGAATGCGAATACATAATACATGTAATCAATTACAATTACGTAATTATACACACATTATACGTTCACTTTCGCAGCAAAGGGAAATCGTATGCGTAATTAGTCTTGTATAAACTTCCTGCTGAATGGATTATCCACATGTGTGTATTTATGTGGTTGAATGTCTGTCAACTCGCATCCTATGCTTATCAAAATTTCCCTTGTTGTATTTGTGAATTATAAGACACATGTATAATTGTATATTCTAAATAAATATAAAATTACCTATTGACATAAGAAGCTATATATCGGGAATTATACAATAATAACACATAATAAATACCCCCCAAAAAAAACAAAAAACAACAAAACAAAAACAAAACAACAACACCCACAGCCACCTAGATAATGTATAATTGTACAGGACATTTATACTCCTCAGTCTGGCAAGATAAAGCGTTTACTTGGTTTTCAAGACAATGGAGCACTCTTGGTTGAGCCCGAGAACTTTTCATCTCCTACTGTATTTCGCACTTCTCCACTTTATCTTCCTCTCTCCAAAACTCTCCAATCTCCTACTTTACTCAAGCCATCATCATCATCATAAACAATGAAGCATCTCGGTTGAGACGGAGAACTTTTCATCTCCTACTTTACTTCGCATTTCTCCACTTTATCTTCCTCTCTCTAAACTCTTCTACATTCCAACTTTACTCCAGCCATCAATCAATCAATTAGTAGTTAAATGTCTTTGGTGCATGCAAGGTTATGTATAAGGGTTAATCTTACTATTAAACTACTTAAAAAGAACAACATCATTATAGTTAACAGGAGACAGGAGGATTTTTTCTGGACCCCCTTCTCCCTCATGCTTAGCCCCACAAATATATATTTAAGGGGGATCTTGGGGTATTTTTTAAAGATTGATGGAGGTCTTGGGAGGAAACTATAAATAATATATAAATACATAAATTAACAAATACATACTAATAAATACAAATCTCCCATTAAGCCTACCTTGCCGGAAATATGACACAAACATAATTATATACAAAAGTTCCATAGAAAAACCTAATAATTGACGAAATATTTAACTTTTCTTTGACGAACTTGTGCAGTCATATTACAACTGTCAAATAATCAAATTTTGTTCGGAAATGGTTAAAACAAATCAATTTGATTTATGACTTCCAGAAAACTAAAGGCGGTGTCACACGAGCTCTTTTTCCGTCAATTTTTACGGGCAATCGTAGTCTAGCGTCTTCAAAATGTAAGTTATGCCATAAATCACCTACCTAACATAATCTACCTTCAGTCTACTTTCCGAGTAAAAGAGCCTCGAAATATTACGAGATAAAACCGAGGAAAAATATATAGCCTTCACTGCTCATTTGGACGGACTTACGTGGGGAGCTAACATACATAAGACGTTAAATAATTTTCAATTACGCTGGTGAATAAATGAGAAGACATAGTAATAGACATAGGGGAGGTGTGGTGGAGTGGTCTTGCCACTGGCCTGGTAATCCAAAGGTCCCGGGTTCAAATCCCAATGTATCAATGGTTAGATATTATTGGGATGGAATTTGTGCTGTACCTAGTATCAGTGCATTACCACAAGCCCACCGAAACGTCAATAAAATACCCTCATTGTTCCCTGATTAAATAGCACTGTATGAATATTCCCATATTCAAAATATGCTATAGGGGTGCAATGCCTGGTGAGTTATCTGCTCAACAGGTGGCGTTGTGTGTGTGTAAGTGTGAGAGTCCGAGTGTAGGGGGTGAGACAGTGAAGCACGGGAACGAGGTGGCTTCAGAGATGGGGTCGTTTCGGGGCCATGAGTGAGCACCGTGCCTCATGTGAAGGCAAGATGGCAGGTGCTCGTTGTACTCTACGTGCTTCACATGTCTCACTCCCTAGACTGGAACAAGACCTCACGGGCTTCACTGTTCATTGTAAAGCGGTGAATGTTAAGGCTCTCAGCCTATGCCCGAGAGGAAGTAAGTTGGAATATAGAAAAAAAAAAAAAAAACAAAAAAAAAAAAAACGAGAGATAGAAATAAACACGTCAGTTGATAAATACACTATATCCGTCAAACACCAATGGAACAAACTGAAGAGAGCAAAGTATAACATGTCCATGAAAGATAAACAGGAAGAAGTTAGCTTAGGCCAGATTTCAGCCCAAAAACTCTTTGATGCTATACAACCTGCAGGAGGTAAAGCCAGGACAATATTTAACTCATGCTGTACCGGTGACGTTTTAAAGTTTTTATTCTAGCTATATTTAGGCGACGGTTGTAGTAAGAAGGGTTAAGTGATATAGTTCGAATCAGGTTAATTGTTGGAGGCCCTATTAAAACTGAATACAGTCGTCAAATAGTAGCCAGAATAAAGTTAAATAGACATCACCGGTTCAGAATGGGTTAAGAAGCAGTGGCAAAAAGTCGAGTTACGAGGCGAGTGTTGAGAGAAAAAAAGTTGTCTTCTTGTATATGACAAACCGAAAGTGGAGGAAAAACGTTGAAGGGCTAACTCAAAAGAAGAAATGGAGCAGGAGAGAATTGGATACAGAGAAAAATAATTGTAGTTTGTAATTGATTTAAGTGGAGATGGTCTGTTTTTCTGGTCCCCTTTCTCCCTCGTGTTAAGCCCCATTTGTTTTGAGAGTATATGATGTTCGATCCATTAGTTTGGCGATTTTAACACCTTTCGTCCCATTTCGTTGTCAACTTTAAGACCTTTCGTTCCATTTAGGTGTCGATTCATTCCTGGCGAGCGATAGCGATCCTGACATTTTAAGTGGAACCAGCCTTCGGCCGGGACATGTTCCTACCGAAAAATATACACATTTATCTTGAAGGGGGGTCTAGTTTTTTTCTTCTTCTAAGTTTGATGGAAGTGTAGCGAGCAAAATTATAATTTAAGGAATAAATAAATTAAGATCCTCCACCCCCTGGCCCTTCTCCCCTTCAGTGTACGCACATAACACCGAGTAATTAACCCTTTGACGATTTTGACGGTTTCTTCTGAGAATATATAAAGGAAAAGAATATCTCAATTAACCTATATATATATATACCGATATATATATATATATATATATATATATATATATATACCTGTATATATATATATATACCTGTATATATATATATATATATATATATATATATATATATACCTGTATATATATATATATATATATATATATATATATATATATATATATATATATATACCGTATATATATATATATATATATATATATATATATATATATATATATATATATATATATATATATTTTAATTATTGCTACTGTAAGCTGGGTGCATGCAACATATTTAATTACAGAAATATGAGCTAAGGAAAAGGTATGCCAGGTTTAATATATGCTGAAGACCAAAACAGTAGCAAACATTATATAGAGTATATGAAACAGATCCTGGGTTTGGTGTCAGTAATGTTGTTGCTAATGGTGATGATGGTAGCAAATTATTCGGGGTTAAAGTAATGATGATGTCGAAGGAAGAGGCTAGACACGAACAAATAATGATGGTCATAGGTCGCCCAGAGAGGCAGTAATATGATATTTAGAAGATATATTGTCCGGTCGCACGCGTAATAAAGCTTTTCCCGACAGATATATGATATATCTGATATCAGATTTGGCCCTGGAGACTATGCACTTCTACGACAAGGTAAACTCGAATGCAGATATTATATATATATATATACCTCTTTCCATCTCTGGCTGTATTTATATATATAAATATACACATTGTTTAGACATTCCATTATTGTGGTTGACAATCTTATAATTTAGCCTACTATGATAGTTCGTGATAGATGATATTACGCTCTATTAGAGTATATATATATACATATATATATACAGTATATATATATATATATATATATATATATATATATATATATATATATATATATATATAATATATACATATACTAATTTATATCCTACTCTAATAGGTCGTGAAAGATGATATTACGCTCTATCAGAGTAGGCTAAATTATAAGATTAATTATCAACCACAATAATGGAATGTCTAAACAATTATAATGAGAGAGAGAGAGAGAGAGAGAGAGAGAAAGAGAGAGAGAGAGAGAGAGAGAGAGAGAGAGAGAGAGAGAGAGAAATGTTGTATTGTACTGCTGACTGCGCTAACTCCGCTAACAGACAGCTGTAAAATTTGATTGTATATTGACTATGAAACAAATAAAAGTGAAATATGTGTACGGGGACTATTACCGTTCAACTGTGTTCCTCCCCTAGTCTGTCTGTCTGTCTGTGTCTATCATGGGTTGGACCTTTCCTGAGGGTAAGAGAGTGGCAGGTTGACAGGGAATACTACCTTGATTAACCCTTAATCTACCGGTGCCATCCTTTTAACTTTATTCTGGCTACTATTAGATTAAATTATTCAGTTTATATAGGGCCTCCGGCAATTAATAGGCTTCGAACTATATCACTTAACCCATTTTCAAAGTCAAAGACCATCTGGACATGAGAGGCACTCAATTCCTGGTAGCAGCCTCCACGAACCAGGACCACCCACTAAACTACATGGCAACACACCCACAGACACCAAGCAATATCAAAACAACACCCAGCACACGGTATCACACACAAATACTATCCTCTCTCCCTCCCTGTCCACCCCGAACCAACTTCCAGAAGCACATCCATACTCACATCTCTCGCCGATCCATCCACTCACTCACAGACAACACGAAGCTGCAAGCACGACCTCCCGAAATCCATCCTTCCGAATCCTCCCTTCCTCGCGAGGACAGAGTCCACCTGACCAGGCTGAGATGCGGACACCATCCAGCTCTCCTGAGCTATCAGAAGAGACTGGATGACTCCGTCGTCGACGTCTGCCTGGGATGTAACACAGCACCCCATACCATTAAACACATCATAGAAGACTGCATTTCACACAACCACTTACGCCAACAACACAATCTACACTCAATGAGAGCTCTGTGGGAAAGCCCGATCGTGGCCATGGCCTTCCTCAGGGACTCGGGGCTGTTCGGCCAGGCAGCTTAGGGAACAACAACAACAACAACCCATTTTACTACCTCATATCCTTCTTAAACTGCACAAAATCGTCTAACTATAGCCAGCATATAATTAAAAAGACGTCGCCGATACAAAAGAGGTTAATAGGCCGT
Source organism: Lithodes maja (assembly GCA_037953745.1). Taxonomy (NCBI): domain Eukaryota; kingdom Metazoa; phylum Arthropoda; class Malacostraca; order Decapoda; family Lithodidae; genus Lithodes; species Lithodes maja. The sequence goes on along the minus strand of JBAKBP010000955.1, from coordinate 13,450 downwards.
TTTCATCTGCGCCTACATTGTCAACTCCAATTTCTGAATGTTAACCTGTACAATCCCAGCGACGGCAGAGAGCCGTCAGTAGATAAATCACTCCCCAGTCCCAGCGACGGCTCCTTGTAACTGCCAGTACCAGACAGTGCCTGGTAACACGAGTAAAGGAGGTGGTTGCACTGTGTTACGACCGGGCACTCGGGTACACTAGGGCTCTTACACAGGACTCGAGTATGGCTCGCTGCCACAACGGAAACACACGATCCCAACCCCAGAGTACTGCCAGCCGAACAAAAAACGCCACTACCCTCCAGAGTTCTATCTGCTATAACGGGGTATACAAGAACTCGGTACTAGCGTTTCACACAACAGACTAATAACAAGACGGGAGTTATCTAGTCTGGTCAACAATCAAACAAAGAAGAAAGTACTACAACACTAAAGAATAGTGTTGGCCGAAGCCGAAGTAATCCACCCTTGAACTAAGAACTTAAGAAGTCCTCCACCCTCTACTTCGGATCGGCACTATTACGTTACGTTAAACAATAGTCCTCGAGCATCAAGCAAGGAATCTTCTGATAAGTTAGATGCTTCTCGAATACTCGTAAGAAGTAAGTATCGGATTTTGAACAGCAATTTAATGAATAACTCACTGGTAATTAAAGGCTTTAAATTGACATAAGAAGAATTATAAGAATAAGCAATAGGATATGGCAAACATTAAGAAGAAGTACTCCGACAATGCACTGGCAATAGCCTACTAAGATTGTGCTCGTGGGCCACTAATCTCTGAAGTAGCTAAGCGTGCCACACATGAAATCAATAGTGCTTAAACAATAATATACATAAGGAGAAGCTTCAATACTATGCTGTATCTGCTGGTCGAGCAAAGTCTAGCTGGGATATCTAAGGTTAAGAGACAATAGCTGAGCAAGCGGCTCGTAGCCTAGCGAGGTCCTTAAGACTGTGCGGCCAAATTACGGTAATTGACGGGATGCTCTCTTGAGAGATCCAGATCACTAGTATCTGGTTCTCTCCTGGCGATCCTCTCAAAGTCAAGCAAATGAGATAGCACAGTGTTGGGTGGCACAGGCAAAAGCCCTCACTCGCAACACAGTGCTAAACTCCCACGGTACACAATCAAAAAGACCCCCTAGGCTTCCCACGTCTCCGTTGCAATTGTGCTGGTTCAACCAACCTAGCACTCATAGGAAATCACAACTCGAGGAACCCTATCCCAGTCTAGCATTACCTAAACCAGCAGAAAACAGGAACATGAATAATCGCACACAGGGAAATACATATACGAGTGCAACAAACATCAATCAATCCTATTCTAGTTAACCCTTCCAAAAATAGGCTATCTAACAGGCACTTATCTCGTGAGAACTCAAGCGATAATACTTTGGCTGACTAAATCTGCACCAAAGGGGTCATTGAGGTTATAAACAGGGACGAGAAGAGAAGAAGGTAGGCTGTTCAGAGAGTAGAGAAAGTTCACATCAGTCGGAAGAATATGGATAGTTGCAAGGGATATGAGAGGTCGCTTTGCCTGATGAGTTCTGAAGCATGGTGGCAAAAACCTCTCTTTTTATACTCGGCCCTCTAGCGGCATATCTCAAACTACTTAAGGACCGCCCACTGGCAATCATGACGTCATATTCTCTCAATCTGGGATTGACAAAGAATTTCCCACGCGCTGAAAGGGAGGAAGGGAGGAGGGAATTAGGCCTACCGGCCCGCGTGGCGCACTCACCGACCCCACGCCACGTAATATCCCTCCTCTCATCATTACATACAAGTCCCACACACAATACTTATATCTAATGATATAAAATAGAACTCGTTGACTTAGAAGAAAACAAAATACATAATGATAATACTTATAGTACAACGGTTCACATAAACTGAGTTAGGAAACTCTACACAGACTACAGCCAAAGTTCCTGCCCTGACGATCCTAGCGAGAGTGGGGCCTGACTGGGCGTTCTGTACAGCATGCTCATACTCGACATGCGTCACACCTCCCCCAAGATTTTACTTGCTCAACCCTGAGCTAAAATCTGATATACAGAACCCCATCAAACCCCTCACACCCAGCGACCGCATGGCACTAAAACAACGCTGAGTTTATCACTAAAACACATCTTATAAAAAAAAAATTCACATTTCATAACTCCTCCCAACAATAGTAAAAGACACAATATCATGCTCCCAGAGCGAGCCCACAGCAGCTCAGCCGTTTGATAGTTCGTGGACTACTCAAACCTTATAGGCTATGACAAACTTATACAATTATCTTCATCAAAAAGAAAGAGTTTTTATATGATTTTTATATTTTAATATGTTTTTTCCCGGCTGCACTATAAGGGCAGCCTATTTTCTTCTATACCAAACGCTCAACAATCCTGCTTTACGACCCAATACGCTGGGCTACAACCGCGAGCCAACAAGCACCAAGCGCAAAATACTACTCAAACCAAAGCAGGAGGCTACCCGTGTGTCAATTTACCCAGGATCATATACCCCTGAACGACCACATGCAACCTCGTTGTCACAACCGGCAATATGGCTTATGTCCAGGTTATATACCAATAACCTTAGTGACCACCTGGTCAGCCTCATATTCCGATTGTGAAACGGGTCCAAGATCTTGAGAGGGTAATGATCTGGGTAAACTACACCGACCGGACCATAGGCTGGAACATAGATCTCGAAATGCCCCAGCGCATCATTGTCCTTTTCACTTTCATTCATCAAGCTCTGACACGTTGCTGGTGCATTCTTAAGTCCGTAGGGCATAACATTGCACTGGTAGGTACTCCCGTCCACAACAAAACCACATACCTCTTTAGCGCGCTCGGACAAAGTTACACGCAACGACCACTCACGACATTCCTTATCCCTCAGATCCTTCGTCCACACGTAATCCAGCTCTGCTTGCACCATAGGCTGTCGAGCAGGATTTATACGGCAGGGAATTAAACTGAGCCTTGCACTATCTCCAGCCTGCATGTCGGATTCTACCCCGTACCTCAGGCCTGGAGAAGCAACAAACATGCGAAAGTACTGCCATAGCCTAGTAAATAACTGCCTTGCACTGTCTCCACGAACAACATGCCTTGTGCCCTCCCACAACCCAGCCGAGACCGCAGCTTCTAACCTGTAGTCTCCCTCCTTCTCCACCTTCGTCCCTAGAACAGCCAGGTCATGAGAGGGACAATCAGTACCACCCGTGCAGTCACTCCCACAGTTCATTATAGCTAAGGCTTCCCCGCCGATACCGTACATGCGCACCCCCACATTCCTTGTGACGACATCTGCCTGCGCAGCATCACCGCTTTTAGCGACATGGCCAGATACAGTCGGTCTGTGGTAGGGCTGTTGCATTAGACTAGAGCAGCATTGGGAGGCTATGTGACGACCGGGCACTGCGATACCACAGCCGACCCTACCAATCTGCTCAATGTCCTCCTTTTGACCACCACCCTTGGCAGCCATGGGTCGACCCTGACCTGGCAACCATGCCAAGGCCTCGTCGCCCACCTTAAACCACCGAAACAACGAGGCTAACGGTCTTTTAACAGTCACATGACCTGCCTGTGGAACATCTCGCACCGCCCGAGTTGTGAGACTCAGGGGCTCGGCACGACCAGTGGGGTATGAACCGAGCTGGTGCTGGAGTGCTGCACACTGCTGCTCAGACAGGTGCTCTAGCGCTTCCACAGCCACCAGACTCGTGTCCCCCGCCCACTGCTTCGCCGAGACATGACAATCCCTACTCTCCTCCACCTGTGCCCTACTGCCCCCCTCTCCTTCTCCACCTTGGCCGCGGCAGACCAACGCAGGGACAGTAGGCTGCTCAGGTGGTTGCCTCACAAACTCCTCCAACAGGTTCACATGACATGCTTCCCCGTCCTCGTGTTTAATCTCGACAGCACCATTACCACACTTCTGAACTTCCGGATCCTCCAACTGCAGTTTACAAATATCTGAGGGAACCAACCTGTCTAGATGCTTCCGAAGCAACCCAAATCCTTCCCCAATATCAAACTGAGCAATCCTTTTTTCTCTCCGTGTGCAACGTTGCTGCCTCGGAGTCTCTTCCGGCCCTACCTCCTCACTAGCTGTGACAGGTCCTGGGGCCTCTCCAGACTCTATCATAGGTGCCAATACTGAATCACCCAGGAGAGCCGCCGAGTCAAAACTCTTAAAACCAACTCCAGCTTTAGCCTCCTCCTGTTGATCGTTCCTCTGCTGGTCTGAAGACGGAGGACTAGGCTGTGACACTTTATCTGCCCGAGCTCGGGTGACAACACACGCCATGGGTTGTGCCTGGCACCGCTCGACACACTCTTGTTCTCCCCCACTCACGTCGGCCGGCCTCTCGGCAACGACTAAGGGTAGAACCTCAGAAGCGGGCATTGCAAAGTCGTTGCCGAGAAGAAGGTCGACGCCCTCCACTGGCAGTTTCTCCACAATCCCAACATCCAATTCACGTGCCACACCATCCACCTCCAACTCCAACCGCACCAGCGGGTATGACCGAGTTGCATTAATACCCTGCACCACTACCACCCGAGCCGCATTTATAGGGTAGCCAGTCAAATTGTTCATCAGAGTCTGGGAAGCACCTGTATCACGCAAGACCTCTACTCCATGCTTGCGCCCCGCCCACATCACGCAACCCCGTCCTCTATGGTCGCAAAAAACATCCTGAGCAGGGTTCGAGCCTCTCAGGTGTTTCTGCATTGGCTGTGCCTCAGCCTCTGACGAACTGCCCCGGGCAAACTCAGAAGACTTCGGAGACACACCAATGTTGCAGGCCAAAGACACAGCTGCTGTAGGTGGTTTGCTAGGACAGACTCTTGCAAAGTGCCCCTTTTCATGACAAAGATAACACTCCAACTCCCCTCTGGGCTTCCCTTGGTACTGGGAAGGGCCCGGCCCCTTCTTAAATGGGACGGTGTTAGTCTTGTGGTCAGTCTTGGTATCATAGCTCTTGTACTTGTTTGCATAATGTATATCACTAACTCGGGGGGGTGGGGTGTCACGCCCCTTGTTACCTGCCTCACTACGCTGGGCAGACCCGCACCCACGAATTAATGATAGCCGGAGGTCAGCCATCTCAGCTGCCTCCTGTAGAGTTTTAGGGTTCTTTTCTTTAATAGTTAAAGTCATATCTGCACCAGTACACTTATAAAACTGCTCGAGCAGAAACAGCTCAGTCAACTGTTCGGCCGTCTCAGCTTTCTCAGAACGTGTCCAGTTAGCAAGTGCATCTTTTAAGTCCCGGGCATGTTCAAGAAAGGTCGCCTCCCTAGTCTTCGTAACACCCCGAAACTTCAATCGATATGTTTCTGGTTGCAACTCGTATGCCCGTAGGACAGCTCTCTTCAATACTGGGTAGTCAATGCAAGACTCTAAAGGCAGTGCATCATAAGCCTTCAGACCCTTACCCGTAAATCTTGAGGAGACTAGAGCTGCCCACTTCTCTTCAGGCCAATTATGCTCCCTACACTTCTTCTCAAAACGATTAAAAAATTCTGTGACTTCAGTTTCACTAAATGCCGGCACTTTCGCATGTGACGCATGTCGAGTATGAGCATGCTGTACAGAACGCCCAGTCAGGCCCCACTCTCGCTAGGATCGTCAGGGCAGGAACTTTGGCTGTAGTCTGTGTAGAGTTTCCTAACTCAGTTTATGTGAACCGTTGTACTATAAGTATTATCATTATGTAGTTTGTTTTCTTCTAAGTCAACGAGTTCTATTTTATATCATTAGATATAAGTATTGTGTGTGGGACTTGTATGTAATGATGAGAGGAGGGATATTACGTGGCGTGGGGTCGGTGAGTGCGCCACGCGGGCCGGTAGGCCTAATTCCCTCCTCCCTTCCTCCCTTTCAGCGCGTGGGAAGTTCTTTGTCAATCCCAGATTGAGAGAATATGACGTCATGATTGCCAGTGGGCGGTCCTTAAGTAGTTTGAGATATGCCGCTAGAGGGCCGAGTATAAAAAGAGAGGTTTTTGCCACCATGCTTCAGAACTCATCAGGCAAAGCGACCTCTCATATCCCTTGCAACTATCCATATTCTTCCGACTGATGTGAACTTTCTCTACTCTCTGAACAGCCTACCTTCTTCTCTTCTCGTCCCTGTTTATAACCTCAATGACCCCTTTGGTGCAGATTTAGTCAGCCAAAGTATTATCGCTTGAGTTCTCACGAGATAAGTGCCTGTTAGATAGCCTATTTTGGAAGGGTTAACTAGAATAGGATTGATTGATGTTTGTTGCACTCGTATATGCATTTCCCTGTGTGCGATTATTCATGTTCCTGTTTTCTGCTGGTTTAGGCAATGCTAGACTGGGATAGGGTTCCTCGAGTTGTGATTTCCTATGAGTGCTAGGTTGGTTGAACCAGCACAATTGCAACGGAGACGTAGGAAGCCTAGGGGGTCTTTTTGATTGTGTACCGTGGGAGTTTAGCACTGTGTTGCGAGTGAGGGCTTTTGCCTGTGCCACCCAACACTGTGCTATCTCATTTGCTTGACTTTGAGAGGATCGCCAGGAGAGAACCAGATACTAGTGATCTGGATCTCTCAAGAGAGCATCCCGTCAATTACCGTAATTTGGCCGCACAGTCTTAAGGACCTCGCTAGGCTACGAGCCGCTTGCTCAGCCATTGTCTCTTAACCTTAGATATCCCAGCTAGACTTTGCTCGACCAGCAGATACAGCATAGTATTGAAGCTTCTCCTTATGTATATTATTGTTTAAGCACTATTGATTTCATGTGTGGCACGCTTAGCTACTTCAGAGATTAGTGGCCCACGAGCACAATCTTAGTAGGCTATTGCCAGTGCATTGTCGGAGTACTTCTTTTTAATGTTTGCCATATCCTATTGCTTATTCTTATAATTCTTCTTATGTCAATTTAAAGCCTTTAATTACCAGTGAGTTATTCATTAAATTGCTGTTCAAAATCCGATACTTACTTCTTATGAGTATTCGAGAAGCATCTAACTTATCAGAAGATTCCTTGCTCGATGCTCGAGGACTATTGTTTAACGTAACGTAATAGTGCCGATCCGAAGTAGAGGGTGGAGGACTTCTTAAGTTCTTAGTTCAAGGGTGGATTACTTCGGCTTCGGCCAACACTATTCTTTAGTGTTGTAGTACTTTCTTCTTTGTTTGATTGTTGACCAGACTAGATAACTCCCGTCTTGTTATTAGTCTGTTGTGTGAAACGCTAGTACCGAGTTCTTGTATACCCCGTTATAGCAGATAGAACTCTGGAGGGTAGTGGCGTTTTTTGTTCGGCTGGCAGTACTCTGGGGTTGGGATCGTGTGTTTCCGTTGTGGCAGCGAGCCATACTCGAGTCCTGTGTAAGAGCCCTAGTGTACCCGAGTGCCCGGTCGTAACAAATGGCGACCTTGCTTAGGATTTTGTGAACAGTATAATTTTTTGCAGAGTTGTACAACATTTGTTTGTTCGTACTTTAGCGTGCATATTGAAGAATATTTTTTTTTTGTAAGGCAATTAGGAGAGCATTTAAGAGACTCCAGTTAATTTAGTAATTAGTGCTTACATAAGGGAGTTTAACACTTTTGTCTCGAGAATTTTTTGTGAACTTCAGTATGTCGTGCCCTAGTATTGACGAGGAGCGAGAGATGCTATTTGAGGAGGTGCCGTTAGTAACTAGTGAGGAGGATGCTAGACTTTTTGTGAGTAAGCAGTACCATGTGACGGAGGAGAGGCTGACTGGGGTGAATGTTTATGGCTTGCACCTGATAGCCAAGGTTTTGGGTCTATCCAATGTAGGAGGGATGTCCAAGGGGGAGCTGATTTCCTGGGTGTTGCGTGGGCGACATGGGGTTTCGGAGGAGAGGGCGTTTGGGGGGGTTCCTCCCCAGATCCCCTCTCACTCGACTCCCACAGTGCCGTCCACTCAGTTGCCGGAGGTTAGCACTCTCCCACAGAGGGATGAGCATTGGAAGATTGGAGTGCCCTCGGGCGGTGCGTATGGTGGTTCCCCAGTTCTTGCCCCCCCTCCTTCAGTAGTGGCAGCTCCCTCTTCCGGCCTGTCTCCTGAGATGATATTTAAACTCGAGCTTGCTAAAATGGAGAATGAGGCTAGGAAGCAGGAGATGGAGAATGAGTCTAGGAGGCAGGAGACTGAGGCTAGGAAGCAGGAGAATGAGACTAGGAGGCATGAGATTGAGGTTAGGAGGCAAGAGGATGAGACTAGGAGACACGAGGCTGAGCTTAGGTACGACTCAGAGAAGTATTGTGCTCAAATAGATTTAGATAAGACTCGTGCAGAGTCGACAGGGATTCGGATGGGCCGTGAGGGCCAAGTAAGAGAACAGTCCTTGTCTCACTTAGTCAAATTGGTGCCGGCATTTAGTGAAACTGAAGTCACAGAATTTTTTAATCGTTTTGAGAAGAAGTGTAGGGAGCATAATTGGCCTGAAGAGAAGTGGGCAGCTCTAGTCTCCTCAAGACTTACGGGTAAGGGTCTGAAGGCTTATGATGCACTGCCTTTAGAGTCTTGCATTGACTACCCAGTATTGAAGAGAGCTGTCCTACGGGCATACGAGTTGCAACCAGAAACATATCGATTGAAGTTTCGGGGTGTTACGAAGACTAGGGAGGCGACCTTTCTTGAACATGCCCGGGACTTAAAAGATGCACTTGCTAACTGGACACGTTCTGAGAAAGCTGAGACGGCCGAACAGTTGACTGAGCTGTTTCTGCTCGAGCAGTTTTATAAGTGTACTGGTGCAGATATGACTTTAACTATTAAAGAAAAGAACCCTAAAACTCTACAGGAGGCAGCTGAGATGGCTGACCTCCGGCTATCATTAATTCGTGGGTGCGGGTCTGCCCAGCGTAGTGAGGCAGGTAACAAGGGGCGTGACACCCCACCCCCCCGAGTTAGTGATATACATTATGCAAACAAGTACAAGAGCTATGATACCAAGACTGACCACAAGACTAACACCGTCCCATTTAAGAAGGGGCCGGGCCCTTCCCAGTACCAAGGGAAGCCCAGAGGGGAGTTGGAGTGTTATCTTTGTCATGAAAAGGGGCACTTTGCAAGAGTCTGTCCTAGCAAACCACCTACAGCAGCTGTGTCTTTGGCCTGCAACATTGGTGTGTCTCCGAAGTTTTCTGAGTTTGCCCGGGGCAGTTCGTCAGAGGCTGAGGCACAGCCAATGCAGAAACACCTGAGAGGCTCGAACCCTGCTCAGGATGTTTTTTGCGACCATAGAGGACGGGGTTGCGTGATGTGGGCGGGGCGCAAGCATGGAGTAGAGGTCTTGCGTGATACAGGTGCTTCCCAGACTCTGATGAACAATTTGACTGGCTACCCTATAAATGCGGCTCGGGTGGTAGTGGTGCAGGGTATTAATGCAACTCGGTCATACCCGCTGGTGCGGTTGGAGTTGGAGGTGGATGGTGTGGCACGTGAATTGGATGTTGGGATTGTGGAGAAACTGCCAGTGGAGGGCGTCGACCTTCTTCTCGGCAACGACTTTGCAATGCCCGCTTCTGAGGTTCTACCCTTAGTCGTTGCCGAGAGGCCGGCCGACGTGAGTAGGGAAGAGCAAGAGTGGGTCGAGCGGTGCCAGACACAACCCATGGCGTGTGTTGTCACCCGAGCTCGGGCAGATAAAGTGTCACAGCCTAGTCCTCCGTCTTCAGACCAGCAGAGGAACGATCAACAGGAGGAGGCTAAAGCTGGAGTTGGTTTTAAGAGTTTTGACTCGGCGGCTCTCCTGGGTGATTTAGTATTGGCACCTATGTTGGAGTCTGGAGAGGCCCCAGGACCTGTCACAGTTAGTGAGGAGGTAGGGCCGGAAGAGACTCCGGGGCAGCAACGTTGCACACGGAGGGAAAAAAGGGTTGCTCAGCTTGATATTGGGGAAGGACTTGGGTTGCTTCGGAAGCATCTAGACAGGTTGGTTCCCTCAGATATCTGTAAACTGCAGTTGGAGGATCCGGAAGTTCAGAAGTGTGGTAATGGTGCTGTCGAGATTAAACACGAGGACGGGGAAGCATGTCATGTGAACCTGTTGGAGGAGTTTGTGAGGCAACCACCTGAGCAGCCTACTGTCCCTGCGTTGGTCTGCCGCGGCCAAGGTGGAGAAGGAGAGGGGGGCAGTAGGGCACAGGTGGAGGAGAGTAGGGATTGTCATGTCTCGGCGAAGCAGTGGGCGGGGGACACGAGTCTGGTGGCTGTGGAAGCGCTAGAGCACCTGCCTGAGCAGCAGGGTGCAGCACTCCAGCACCAGCTCGGTTCATACCCCACTGGTCGTGCCGAGCCCCTGAGTCTCACAACTCGGACGGTGCGAGATGTTCCGCGGGCAGGTCGCGTGAATGTTAAAAGACCGTTAGCCTCGTTGTTTCGGTGGTTTAAGGTGGGCGACGAGGCCTTGGCATGGTTGCCAGGTCAGGGTCGACCCATGGCTGCCAAGGGTGGTGGTCAAAAGGAGGACATTGAGCAGATTGGTAAGGTCGGCTGTGGTATCGCAGTGCCCGGTCGTCGCATAGCCTCCCAATGCTGCTCTAGTCTAATGCAACAGCCCTACCATAGACCGACTGTATCTGGCCATGTCGCTGAAAGCGGTGATGCTGCGCAGGCAGATGTCGTCACAAGGAATGCGGGGGTGCGCATGTACGGTATCGGCGGGGAAGCCTTAGCAATAATGAACTGTGGGAGTGACTGCACGGGTGGTACTGATTGTCCCTCTCATGACCTGGCTGTTCTAGGGACGAAGGTGGAGAAGGAGGGAGACTACAGGTTAGAAGCTGCGGTCTCGACTGGGTTGTGGGAGGGCACAAGGCATGTTGTTCGTGGAGACAGTGCAAGGCAGTTATTTACTAGGCTATGGCAGTACTTTCGCATGTTTGTTGCTTCTCCAGGCCTGAGGTACGGGGTAGAATCCGACATGCAGGCTGGAGATAGTGCAAGGCTCAGTTTAATTCCCTGCCGTATAAATCCTGCTCGACAGCCTATGGTGCAAGCAGAGCTGGATTACGTGTGGACGAAGGATCTGAGGGATAAGGAATGTCGTGAGTGGTCGTTGCTTGTAACTTTGTCCGAGCGTGCTAAAGAGGTATGTGGTTTTGTTGTGGACGGGAGTACCTACCAGTGCAATGTTGTGCCTGACGGACTTAAGAATGCACCAGCAACGTGTCAGAGCCTGATGAATGAAAGTGAAAAGGACAATGATGCGCTGGGGCATTTCGAGATCTATGTTCCAGCCTATGGTCCGGTCGGTGTAGTTTACCCAGATCATTACCCTCTCGAGATCTTGGACCAGTTTCACAATCGGAATATGAGGCTGACCAGGTGGTCACTAAGGTTATTGGTATATAACCTGGACATAAGCCATATTGCCGGTTGTGACAACGAGGTTGCATGTGGTCGTTCAGGGGTATATGATCCTGGGTAGATTGACACACGGGTAGCCTCCTGCTTTGGTTTGAGTAGTATTTTGCGCTTGGTGCTTGTTGGCTCGCGGTTGTAGCCCAGCGTATTGGGTCGTAAAGCAGGATTGTTGAGCGTTTGGTATAGAAGAAAATAGGCTGCCCTTATAGTGCAGCCGGAAAAAAACATATTAAAATATAAAAATCATATAAAAACTCTTTCTTTTTGATATAGATAATTGTATAAGTTTGTCATAGCCTATAGTGTTTGAGTAGTCCACGAACTATCAAACGGCTGAGCTGCTGTAAGCTCGCTCTGGGAGCATGATATTGTGTCTTTTACTATTGTTGGGAGGAGTTATGAAATGTGAATTTTTTTTTTTTTTATATAAGATGTGTTTTAGTGATAAACTCAGCGTTGTTTTAGTGCCATGCGGTCGCTGGGTGTGAGGGGTTTGATGGGGTTCTGTATATCAGATTTTAGCTCAGGGTTGAGCAAGTAAAATCTTGGGGGAGGTGTGACGCATGTCGAGTATGAGCATGCTGTACAGAACGCCCAGTCAGGCCCCACCCTCGCTAGGATCGTCAGGGCAGGAACTTTGGCTGTAGTCCGTGTAGAGTTTCCTAACTCAGTTTATGTGAACCGTTGTACTATAAGTATTATCATTATGTATTTTGTTTTCTTCTAAGTCAACGAGTTCTATTTTATATCATTAGATATAAGTATTGTGTGTGGGACTTGTATGATGTGATGAGAGAGAGCGAGTTATGTAACGGAGGACAGTGTGCGCGCCACGAGGTGTGTAGGCCTCACTCCCTCCTCCCTCCTTCCCCCCTCCCTCCCCCCTCATCAAGAGCGTGGGAATCCTTTGTCGATCCCAGATTGAGAGAGAGAATGTGACGTCATGATTGCCGTTATGCTCGCTACGGGGCCGAGTATAAAAAGGGAGGTCTCGCCATTTTTAGATCAGAACTCATCAGGCAAAGCGACTTCTCATATCCCTTGCAACTATCCATATTCTTCCGACTGATGTGAACTTTCTCTACTCTCTGAACAGCCTATCTTCTCCCCTTCTCGACCCTTTATAACCTCAATGACCCCTTTGGTGCAGATTTAGTCAGCCAAAGTATTATCGCTTGAGTTCTCACGAGATAAGTGCCTGTTAGATAGCCTATTTTTGGAAGGGTTAACTAGAATAGGATTGATTGATGTTTGTTGCACTCGTATATGTATTTCCCTGTGTACTATTATTCATGTTCCTGTTTTCTGCTGGTTTAGGTAATGCTAGACTGGGATAGGGTTCCTCGAGTTGTGATTTCCTATGAGTGCTAGGTTGGTTGAACCAGCACAATTGCAACGGAGACGTGGGAAGCCTAGGGGGTCTTTTTGATTGTGTACCGTGGGAGTTTAGCACTGTGTTGCGAGTGAGGGCTTTTGCCTGTGCCACCCAACACTGTGCTATCTCATTTGCTTGACTTTGAGAGGATCGCCAGGAGAGAACCAGATACTAGTGATCTGGATCTCTCAAGAGAGCATCCCGTCAATTACCGTAATTTGGCCGCACAGTCTTAAGGACCTCGCTAGGCTACGAGCCGCTTGCTCAGCCATTGTCTCTTAACCTTAGATATCCCAGCTAGACTTTGCTCGACCAGCAGATACAGCATAGTATTGAAGCTTCTCCTTATGTATATTATTGTTTAAGCACTATTGATTTCATGTGTGGCACGCTTAGCTACTTCAGAGATTAGTGGCCCACGAGCACAATCTTAGTAGGCTATTGCCAGTGCATTGTCGGAGTACTTCTTCTTAATGTTTGCCATATCCTATTGCTTATTCTTATAATTCTTCTTATGTCAATTTAAAGCCTTTAATTACCAGTGAGTTATTCATTAAATTGCTGTTCAAAATCCGATACTTACTTCTTACGAGTATTCGAGAAGCATCTAACTTATCAGAAGATTCCTTGCTTGATGCTCGAGGACTATTGTTTAACGTAACGTAATAGTGCCGATCCGAAGTAG
>JBAKBP010000954.1:131147-241805 GCA_037953745.1 Lithodes maja | reverse complement strand
GAACTATGGGAAGAGGATTGGGTTTAGTAGGAAAGAATGGTAGAGATTGGGAGTTGAATCAGTTGCTGTTCGCTGATGACACAGCATTGGTGGCGGATTCTGATGAGAAACTGCAGCGGGTAGTCAAAGAGTTTGGTGTGGTTTGTGGAAGGAGGAAACTGAAGGTGAACGTCAATAAAAGTAAAGTAATGGTGTGTAATAGGGGAGAGCATAGGGTGAATCTAGATGTGAGGCTGGATGGGGAAATATTGGAACAAGTAGAGTGTTTTAAATATCTAGGAGGAACGATAAGCAGGAGTGGAGGTATGGAAGTGGAGGTAAAACAGAGAGTGTGTGAAGGAAGGAAGGTTTTCGGAGCAATGGGAAGTATGTGGAAGACGAGAAATCTCGGAGTGAAAGTAAAAAGTGCACTGTATCAAGGAATTGTTGTGCCAACAGTGATGTATGTATGGGGCTGAGACATGGGCTCTGAAGAAAAAAGAGAAAAGAGGGCTGGATGTGATGGAGATGAGCTGCTTGAGGAGTATGTGTGGAGTTACTCGTAGAGACAGATTGAGGAATGAAGAGATACGTAGGAGAGTGGGGCAGCAGGAACATTTGTCAGCCAGAGTGGACAGAAGGGTGCTGAGCTGGTATGGTCATGTTGAACGAATGGGAGATGAAAGGCTTACAAAGAGAATATGTGAGTCAGGTACAAGGGGAGATAGAAGGGCAGGAAGACCCCCATTGAGATGGAGAGACTGTGTAAGAAAGGCTTTGGATGATAGAGGAATGACTATAGATCAGGCAGAGGAAGTGGTGGTGGACAGGAGTGAATGGAGAATGCTTGTGAATAGTTGAGTGAACACGTGGTCATTTGGAGTAAGGGGTCGGGCGCAAGTTCGACTAGATAATAGTCCATCAGGCGCCTGGCCGGGGGGACGATTAATATGAAGGGTGTGCCTGGAAGTGTGGTGGGAGGGCTTGTGGCTTTGGCTCCGCTGCATGTCTGCCTGCCGAGATCGGAACCTCTCCGGGTGGTCAGGGGCTGGGGGAGTGCTGGAGCGACCTTGGTAACCCTGGTCTCTGGGTCTTCTCCTGGGTGACCTGGATGTGTGTGAGTTTGTGCTTTTTATCTGTGTTTATTTTTTGTTTTATGTTGTTTTTGTGTTTTCCCTGTTCTTGCTCTGTCTTGAGTCGGCTACCCCCAAAATGGGGATTGGGCCAGAGCATATAAATAAAAATAAATAAAAATTTATTTAACCCTTTGAAGATTAAAAAGCCTTTTATTAGTTTTCCTGGCTATCATTCGACGATATTATGCAGTTTAGGAAAAACACAATGAAAGGGGGTGGATATTTTTTTTAATCTTGATGGAGGTCTAGCGAGAAAGCTAAAAACTAAATTAATAAATGAATATAATATAATCCACAAAACACCTAATCATAAGTTACATATCTGGGTATTGTATTTTTCTGATTAGTGCTAATGATAATACTGGCATACGGAGACGCCACATCGTAGATGTGTTAGATACGCGAGCTCTGAAATGCCAAGAACATCGGTCTTGTGACATCGCCTGTACCTGGACGTAATAGGCCAGGTGTATTCGGTAGTTTGGGAAATTGATGGCTGTTGAGAGAGAGAGATATATGTATAATTTACATATATACATTGGTCACACAGATCTTACGATCCCTGCGAGGTGGCCAGGACTTAATCCTAGTACAGATAGCAACCCTAAGAGAAAGTAGAAGGCAAGAATAGCAAAGATGAAGCTTTCTCCTCACCCTCCGGCAATTTGCCATACATTAAAACAGTTAGAAACGAACAAACTTGCAGTGCTTGGAAATCGCCTGAAGGAATTTATAGTATAGTTAGAAATGGAAAGGAAAAGGCATGCACACCTTCACTTTTGTTTCTGCTCTCTTCAACTGAAAACGTGTTAATTTCTGCCAGGTTCTCTTGTCAGTGATCAGGTTCTACTGCAGACCAACTTCTCTGTGATACGAGTCTAACTTATTATTAAATGTGTATGTTGAGTCACTGTCAATTATTTCATTAGGGAGCTTATTCCATTCACTAATAATACTGTGGGTGAAGACATTTTTAGCTATGTCTAGGTTCGCTTTCTTGCCTGTTAGTTTTAATTTGTTTCCTCTTGTGGAACCTTCTTCGGTTATCTTGATGGATTATTATAATTTACGTTACTAAATCCTTTTAGTATCTTAAAACACCTTATGCTCCGTTTCTAAGCGAGAACAGATCGAGTTCTCTTAATCTCTCATTGTATGGTTTATTTCTAAGGGAAGGGATTCACTTTGTTGCTCTATGCTGAACGGATTTGAGTTTCTCTATGTCTTTTATTAAGTAGGGAGACCAAAACTGCACAGCATACTCCAGATGTGGCCTCATAATACGTTTATATAATGGTACAACTATCTCTTTACTATGACAATGAACATTTATTTTAATGAATCCTAGTGCTCTATTTGCTTTGTTAGATGCTGCGGTGCATTGGCTTATAGATTTTAGATTTTCGTTGAAAAGCACTCTTAGGTCATTAATCTGTGATACTCTCTTTATCATTTCTCCATTCATGTGGCATTCGTATTTGTTGTTTTGGGAGCCTATTTGTAGTATCTGGTATTTGTATACATTAAAGGGCATCTGCCAATTTTCTGACCACTCCGATATTTAGTTTAGATTTTATTGCAGGCTACTTCTATCACTTTCTGAGATTATTGCATTTCCTATCTTAGTGTCATTGGCGAATTTGGAAATTATATTATTGATGCCGGGTGGGGGATTCCTCGATGGACGTCGCAACTATACAGTTTTGTAAAGGCCTTGGCTGCTCGTCCCTCCCAGTTCCAGGACATACGCTTTGTGTGCAATGTGTGCCATGTCTGGACAGATCGAGAGACAAATGGCTGGTAATAAAATGTACTCAATGCTCCAAGTTTCACAAATGCTTGGTTACGCATCTGAACGAGAAATGTAGCACTATTCTGCTGGCCATTAGGACTACCTACCACTCTTACTGCTGTGACGTTGCACACAATGCCCTACACATGGACGACCAGCCGCTGTGGGATTCCCTTGTCAGCACACCATTTTCGACGTCAGGCATATCTCCAAAAGGCACGACATATTTTTGGCCTTGTGCTGCTGCTGTCCATTCTCATGCCAAACAGCGAAAGCAGAAGGTAGTGTCGAAGCCCACCCTCTCGATGGATGAGTCGTCGGACGAGGCAGTCTCACTCCCCTCCCGCTCAACGAAGAGGCCCAGGTCTTCGGTTGATCCGCCGGCTCCACAAACGCGCCGTTCTAGATCTCGCTCCTCTCTTCGCCACAAATCTTCCTCTCCGGCACTGACTCAGGCATTGAAGAAAAGGAAGAAGGAATCTAGATCACGGCATCATAGCAGGTCAGATTCTTTAGTGTCAAGGGACTCAAAGCGCACTGTTGCACGTCGATCCCCGGCGAAGAAGATAGACTAAATCTGGAGACTCCGGATCCAAGTCAACACGCACTGAGGCTCAGTCACCTTCTACCTTCCAACAGGATGCTTCGACCCCTCCACGTGACCGCAGCATTAGTGGTACGTCAGCTTACCCTTGAATCGGATATGTGTCTGCCTCAATACGGAAGCCGACTTATATGATCCCCCGCCAGTCGACGCCTCAGGAGTCACCCATTCTACAATCTGCTGTGTTAGGGGTAGATCGCCGCAGTGCCACTACTATTGTTGGAGACGATCATGAATCTGTCTCCGAAGTTTACTCCTCCCAACCTGAGCAGCTGGCACGCTCTTCACCCTTGGAGCATTCTCCTGTACCTGATCTATGGATTTTCAATGAGCAGTTTCCCCCTGAGGCTCATCATCCGGTCAGTGACACTGCCACCCGGTCAGAGGGGGTCCGCCTGGAGGCCCCTTTTGACGGTTTGACCCCTCAGAACGGTTGCCGGTTGGTACTCCTCTTTATACAAGAATTGCGGAGGTTGTGGAGGATATCCTGTCTGGCTAACAGGTTAGTCTCCACTCAGATGACACGCAGGACTCAACTACCTCTCGTCCAGCGTCCGCTACCGATCACCAAAATGGAGTGTTTGTGCCGACTCAACAATTTCAGGGGTGGATTGATTTATTGCAAAGTATAAACGAGGAAAGGATATTCCGACTCCGGTGGCACGGCCTCTTGGACAGGTTCAAGTTCTTCCTAAAATCATTCCTCCCACTCCCCCCATTGCTGTTGCTAGTACTTCAGTCACTATGGTCACTCTGATACTTTTGCAGTCCAAGATCAACCTTTTGTCTGATTACCCCTCCCCTTGATAAAACTACTTTTCATTAAGAAGGGACCTATGCCACTTCTGTATGGGCCAGATCAGTCTTGGTCGGTAGTTAAACCCCTCACCCAGAGTCAGCGCAGCCGATTGTCGCCGGTGAGATTCCTGTGGCTGATCACTGGTCTGTGAAGGTGAGTGAGGCTAAGAAATTGAGGGCCAAGAACAAAGCCGGTGGCATACTAATATGATTATAAAAGCTATTCCTAATATGTACAATACTGAGTACTTTGTTTACGCTCAGTCCCCGGCCCTCCCACCTGCCTCTTCTATGAAGCTTTGTCTTATTGGTCCAAGTCAGACAGGCTTAATGATATAAAGTTGCTACAAGGTTTGACGCCAGAATATCAATTGTTTCTCCGCCGGGACAATTCTGGATTTCCAGTACTTCACATTCAGGATGTGGGTGGCAGGCCTTGGACTGAGTGGGAACAAGAGGCACAGCTGCTTGCTAGCACCATTACTAATAAGAATAGCCATCAGCTCCCGCCGGAAGACCATCATTGGTTCTCCATGCCAGTATTGCAGGCGGAAGGAGTGCCTTCTTCCATTTTTTTATTTTCTATGTGCTCTCAAATTGTCCGTATGTCAATTATCTGAACCCTTGTGTACCCCCACTCAATTACAGGTAGACAAGGTCTTTAAAATGAGGCAAAGAGCCTTGCAATTTTTATTTAAATTCCTGATTAGTTGACAGGTGGCTGAGTCCATCCTTCGCACGACTGATTCGGTTTCGGATAGCAATACACAGACATCATTATCTCTCACTCGGCGAGTTATGCTAACAAATTCAGTCCAGACACTTGGTGACGTTCACATGGCACTGTTTGAAGCTGTGCGAGTGTGCCAGGATCTGCGAGGTATTTGGTCAAGAAACTACCGGAAGAGATTGGTAGGTTAATATTGTCGCCAGTGTTATCACCTACTCATGCCTCCCCAGATGCTTGGCGCACCGTTAATTATTTATTGAACTATTCGAGCGCCACTGCTTCCAGACCAAAGAGTGAGTTAGCCCATAAAGCTACGCCTAGTAAGAGTCACCCACGTGGGTTTTTTTAGTCATCACAGTCAGCAAATAAGACTCGACCCCGACCTGGAAGCAGTGGCACAGCTAGAGGCCGCGGTCAGGCTAGGGGTAAAGGCAGGGGATTTAAAGGTCAATCTCGGGGTAAACCAATCAATGATGGCAGAGCCTCTCGTCCCCCAACCAAATCTTCTGAGTCAACACCTTCCCAATCAAAAAACTGATGATCCACCATGCTCTCTCACTCCCAGGGCCCACCAAGGGCAAGTCGGATCCGAGAGTAGCTCTGTCGGACCAGACTAGTATCATAACTGGGGAATTCCGGGTGTGTTACCGGGCATGGCCCTACAATACATGGGCGAGGACAATGGTATGAAAGGGCCTCTCTTGGTGGTGGACCCGGCGCCCTTGTTTACGTCGACCAAGAAAAATCAATCACCTTTCTTTAGAGGAGAGGAAACGGATCGAAGAGATGGTTACGAAGCGTATCATTGTCCCGGTCACATCAGAATATCCAGTGTTTACATCCCATATATTCCTAGTGCCAAAGAAGGAAAGCGATCAGATGAGACCGGTCATAGACACGTCTTCTCTGAATCACCACATTCACAATCAGTCTTTCAGGATGCTGACTGTGAATCAGATCAGGCTGACACTGCCACCACAAGGTTGGATGTGTTCCTTAGATCTAACAGAAGCCTATTGGCATATCCCCATAAACAAGCGCTTTCAAAAGTACCTTGCATGGTGGCAAGGAAATCAGATGTTTATGTTCTAAATGATGCCCTTTGGACTCAACCTGGCACCTCGAGTTTTCACAAAATTAGTCCGACAGGCTCTGCTACCATTGCTACTAAAAGGAATCACGATTTTATGGTATCTCGACGATTGGTTAGTGGTATCAGATTCCGAAAATTTATGCCTCAAACATGTAAATCTAGTGATAAGTCATGTACAGACCCTGGGTTTCAAGGTGAACTTGGCAAAGTTTCACCTTGTTCCCGTGAGGGTCATCCAATGAGTGGGTCTGGTTTGTGACACCGTACAGCTGTCCATAAGCCAGAGTGCAGAAAATCGGAAATGATTTCACAGAGAGCTTTTCAGATTTCTGCACAGTCTGACTACAACACGGAAGTTGTGGGAGTCCCTAGTAGGCTCACTCAAATGGATCTGTCTGATGGTGCTGTTGGGCCGTCTGATGGTAATGAGGCTAATCTTGGAGGGAAACAAGAATTTTCCGCTTTTGCCAGCGGAAAAGCTATGGCCTATCCCGAAGTTAATCCACAACCTACTGGCAGCCTGGGTGAAGCCGGAAGTATTGCACTCAACTATGACTTGGACAACTCCGCCGATGGTGTGGGTGGACACAGATGCGTCCGGTTACCCTAGGATGGGGATACCAGTCGAATCTCGGTCACCAAGGTCAGGGTCTATGGTCCAAGTATAAAGACCTTTACATAAATGCCAAAGAATTGCTAGTACCTCTCTTTTTTCTGCAGGAGCACGGCTTAACTCTGGTGGGGAAGTCAGTGGCCTTCAAGATGAACAATCTGAATGCAGTAACATGCATTCAGAAGCAAAAGTCAGCGAGATCTAGAGTGTTACTGAGGTTCTCTGACGAGATATTCATGCTAGCCGCCAAGCGAGAGATATATCTCCACGCAACATATCTGCCCAGCGTAGCGAATGTCTGGGCAGACACTCTGTCACGACGATGGAGCACCCTAGTACAGATGATTGCCGGGCCATACCATCCACAAGTCGACTTGTTCGCGTCCAAAGAGACTCACAAGCTACCTCTGTTCATCTCTCGCTGGGTGGAAACCCCGGCAGGAGGACCAGACACATTTCAGGTGGATTGGAACAAATGAAGCTCCATTTATCTGTTTCCACCACCCGACGCATCTTTAATGTGCAAAGTAGTTCACAAACTACGCAGATATCGCGGCATGGTTGCGATGATAGCGCCCCTGTGGCAGGCCCAGGTTTGGTACGCGCAATTGAAGACCTGGTGCGAGAGCCTGGTGTCGCTCCCGGTCTGGTATTTCAACTTAGACATGATTGGAAACCTCAAGACCTCGCTGACTTTCACCGTGTGGAAATTCAAAAGGCGAAATGGCTAACTCAGTTTGGGGAAAGCGTGACTCAGAAACTCATTAATCAATATGCTTCTTCTATTCATATCCAATACCAATCTCACTGGAAGGCCTTTACTACTTGGATCATAGAAACTGACCAAACTGAGTCCATGGTGTCTCTGATTTTTAAATATTTGGATTATTTGTTTGGTTATTAGTAAAGGGAAGGTAGTCGCTTTTTCTTCCTCATATTTAGTCTCATTAGCTTTGAGATTTTAAGAAGTTCGTTCCATTACTTTGGCAATCTTGTCATCTTTCGCCCCATTTCGTTGTCAATATAAAGACCTTTCGTGCCATTTAGGTGTCGATGTTTTCCTGTAGAGTGATAGCGAGCCTGTAATTCTAGGAGGAACTGGCCTTCGGACGTACATTTTTCTGCCGAATAAAGTACAAATTTATCTATAGGGTGTTTTTTTAAGCTTGATGGAGGTTTGGCGAGGTTACTATAAAATTAACTTTTAAGAAAATAAATAGACCCAAAACTAAGCTCCTCCAACTTAAACGATTTGTATATACAGTATATTAACTCATAAGCTGCGCAGCTATGGTATTTGAAAGTGCCCGCCATGCAAATGTATTTTGGTTTATTCCTGACGAAAATCGACAATTTGCCAAATATATAATTAATACTTATCCATATGCACCTATCTTACTTTTAATATGAACATTTGAACATTGAAAAGCAATAAAACAAGTGGTAATAGCAATTGGCTGGTGAAAATTTTATATTTTGTCCCCATGGTCGTATTCTGACCTTGACTGGCAAGAGAGAGACACCCTCCATCTCTCTTGTCTCGCATGGTACTGAGAGACAAGGGGTGGACTCAGATTGGCTTAGAAAGTCAGAGATAAACACCCCCATCCTCCCCCCTCTCTCCCAGCCGTCCTCGCACGAAAATACTCTATAAATATCGGGAATAATAGGGAAAATACCGAATAATTGAGGAGGGGGAAAAAGGGGGGGGGGGCACATGTGTAGGAGTGGTAGCAAGTAATGGAGGGGAATTTTCTCACCTAATCACAAATTGCTTTGTGTTACCTGCCACTGGGATGTTTTGAATGTTTTTTTTATGCCTTTTATCTTAAGAGTCTGGCCGCATTCACTTTGTAGAACCTATTAAGAGCCTGGCCGCAGTCCCTTGGTTAAGAAAGGATCCGTAGAACTATAGACTATCTTGTTAAACATTTAGACTCTCACAGATCCTTCCTAAGATGCACATAATCATGATAGGTTAACCAGAATGAAATATAATTGATAATATGCAAAAAGATGTCTACTTAATCAATGCAAGAGTAATGAGAGGAACGATAATTGCAGGCTTAGTAATGGTAGATTTCAGGGGCTGCCTAAGTACGAAGATTAATTACGTATTACTATGATTAATGAAGGTATATTTCGTGGGTTGCCAAAGTATGAAGATTGATTACGTACAACCTATAATCAAAGCTAATTGCTTGTTCACCCTCCTATATGACACACAGTCCTGGACCATAATATACGGTCGATCGTCGTATGAAATAACTTGAAGCCTTTCACATCAAATGCTTAAAAAATATATTTTTGGACTAACCTAGCCAGACAAAGTACCTCAATCTGAAATACTCCCCCGTGCTCGGTTATTCATCATAGAATGTTCAGTAGCTGAAACAAAAGTTCATAATGATAAGGACTTGGCAAATTATTTGTATGCCAGAACATCGCCGTTGTGGCCAAGCTCTTTATGGCCAACGCTTTGAGTCACATCCAAACAAAGGGGGGCAGACATAAAGATACAATGATCATATGAAAACAACCGTGTAGACATATAATATTCCATCCGACCATCTCAAGATGGCGAATGGCCTGTAAGGAAAGTATCAACCAACTTGAAGATGCTCAGAACCAGGCTAGACTATTGAAGTAAGCAAAGACCCTTTCACCCAAACAGAATCCTACCAGCAATCCCTGACTTGACCTGGCAAACATATGGCAGAGTGCAGGGGGTTCCAAATTGGGCTATACAGCTAAAGGGGAGGTGGGCTGTTTTTCTAGTCCCTCTTCTTCTTCATGTTTAGCCTCATTAGTTTTCACATGTTAAGCCGTTCGGCCCATTAGTTTGTCGATTTTCAAACCTTTTGTCCCGTTTCTATATCAATATCAAGACCTTTCTTGCTATTTAGATGTCGACTTGTTCCTGGCGAGTGATAGCAAGCCTATAATTTAAAGAGAAACCGGCTTACAGCCGAGACATTTGTTCTATCGAAAAATGTACAAATTTATCATGAAGGGGGTCTAGGGAGTGTTATTCTAAGTTTGATGAAGGTCTATCGAGGAAACTAAAAAATATATGAATGTATATATAAATATACCCCCCAAAATAACCACTGTCCCCTTAACAAGAAGGGAACAACGACAGCAATAATGGATATATCTCCATCAATTTCACCAACATGAAGCAGAAGTCTTCTTTGACAACGAATGACAGTCACAAACAAGTAAGCAAGCAAGCAAGTTGAAAGGTCACACACACACACACACACGCACTTAAACATATGTATAGATAAATAGATCGATATATGTTTATTAACCACAAAATACATACAATATTTACATTTTTGTTATACCAGGTTTTTTACTGAGGTATAATTGGACAATGGTAGGTTCTTACTTGACTGGAGAAACTAAAGCCAAACTACATATGCACAAAAGTAGTAAAGGTTAAATATAATACTGAATACACACATGAATTTCCTTTTAATAATAACTTAATGCACAACACAAATAATACACCTTACACTGATACATTGAATAATCACAATATAAATATACCTATCACGGGCGAGGATCCACGACAGACCTATAGAATTCACTTAACACTCCTATTCTAGCACTTGCATAGATTTCGGAGATACACTTATTTTGCAATGGTGGTGGAAGTAATATAACTCCCTCAACACTCCTATTCTAACACTGAGTAGATTTGGTGGTTGAAGTGTTAATAGCCGACTCCTTTCTCTTGGTCCCGTCGAGCCGCTTAGGTGGTCCTGCTGTGTGGTAAATGGGGTAGGGATACAGATGGACTAGTTGGTTTGGGGCCTTAAATAGTAATTCCTTATGTCATGACACAGGGTGCATACCATCGGGTGAACGCGAGCATAAACTTAGACATGTCTCAAGTTGTAGCGGCTTGACTATCCTGACCGTTATACTAGACGTTGGTGAAGTTCTGTTTGGGTACTCTTGATGTAGGGTCTTTAATACAAAGTCGTTCGTGTCATGACAGAGTAACTAGGTATCCGGTTAACATGGGGAAGAAGTAAGATCATGATCGTACTAGCTCTCCCAATCTGCCTCTGACCGTTGTATTATTAAAGAGTGTTCAAAGAACCTAGGTGCCGGTTCTTAAACCTTTCTACAAACATGTGTCCTCATCATGGTTCTGGTCATATCCAGTATGGGCTTTATGTGCAGAGTGCCGTTACTTATACGGTATCTTGCAAAGCCCGAACTATTAGAGATGTCTTGCCATGACAAAAACTTCTTTAAGAGTTTTTGGAGAGTGCTGAAATGATCCTGAAAGTCTGTTTGTGGCATGCCCTGGGTGCTACTTTCAGTGTCAAAACATGCAGCCTAAAAGAGATCCAAATGTTATTCCTACACCATGGTTTGAAGGCACAAAAGTTCTCTAGTAGGGTAAAGAACTCTCAAACAGCCATGGCATGAATACACGGATGAGTGAGAGGTTAATTCTTAGGGTCAAATCTTGCATGCAAGTAAAGTGAGCCCTCAAATTGCTGACTCTACCTTGTTGTCGAGATGGTCATGACGTTTGCTGCTATGTCCCAGGGCTGGTATTTGGAGGTCAGAAGGTCAGAGGGGGGGGGGGGGGGGGGTTAACGTAGCCCGCTTAGACATTCCTGCACGGGTGGTGGTAAACCTGCGCTGAAGAGCGGCACATCTGGAGGGGGGAGATTTGGGTATGATGCCCCTCGTTGGTTTGGTTGTATTTTGCTTTCCTCTCTTGTTTTCCTTAATTGCCGATCGTAATTCTGATTGTTTTTCCTGGGGTGGGTGGTTGGGCGTGGTTGATGGTGGTAACTCTGGCTTCCCGAGTGTTGATGAGGGGCGGGGCAAATTTTTTGTTTTGGGCTGCCATGTTGTTTCCCTTCTTCCTTCATCTTTCAGTTATTTCTGGTTGAGGTGGCTGCTTGGTGTTCATTTGCTGGGGCGAGTTATCCTTCTCCTTTTGTTGTTTCCCTTTTTCATTTCTTCCTTTCTTCTGTGTTCGTCCTGGGTGTTGTGGTTCTTTGTAGTTTCATATTTATTTCTGTCTTGCTGGTATTCCTGTTCTTTCTAGCCGTTTTCTTTGGGGGTGTATTTTCCTTGTTGTTCCTCTCTTTTCTCGTCGTCTC
This sequence comes from Lithodes maja, assembly GCA_037953745.1. NCBI lineage: Eukaryota > Metazoa > Arthropoda > Malacostraca > Decapoda > Lithodidae > Lithodes > Lithodes maja. The sequence goes on along the minus strand of JBAKBP010000954.1, from coordinate 229,922 downwards.
CCCTTCTGTTTCCATTCTTCGTTTCTGGTTCCGGCTGGTCTGTTGTGGCATGGTAGTTATCTTTATCTCGGGTATTTGAATTTTCATATTAGTATATGATCCACTTAATTATCATGAACATACTAACATGGAAAACAAATATAAATATACATAATTATGTTCCTTCCAACAACCAACCATACTCCTAAAATCGATTAATGAAATTTACAAACACATGTGGCACATGGGTGGATGGGACTCGTTAGCCTTGGTCGGCAACTCATCTAGGGGAGACAACCTTATACAAATCCGGGTGGATGGGACTCGTCAGCCTTGGTTGGCAACCTGTCTAGGGGAGTAAACCTGATACAAATCCGTACTGCTTACCTAAGGGTAAGGCAGGTTAGTGGATGGATTAGCCGAACACCACTGTAGAAAAATAGTGCTAACAAGATACACAGAGGGCCTCGGAGTCGGACGGATCCTAAATTGAGTGGTCAATCCTGTAAGTCCTTTACTAAACTGGCTCGGGTTGTCCCTCTCACAGGGAATAGGTCCGCTTGGGGGCATTCTGTGTATGGCCACCCTCGTAAGGGGAGTAAGGCGTCCGGCAATAGATAGATAGATGTGGCAGTCCGTGGACTCGAACCCAGGATGCTCACACCGAAAATCAACACCTTATACATCGCACCACGAAGACAGTTAAAGGTTGGTGGACACTGCCTACGATTTATTATGCAACTTCGAATCCTGCATATCAATCTAAGCATGTACACACATCCCAACTGCAACTCACGTAGGCTATGCATATGTGAATGGAAAGAGCAATTAATGGGGCCTTAACCACTTAGGGAAGTCCTCTCGATAAATTACTCCTGAACCAATATCAATTATTATGTTCCTTCCAACACAGACAAAATCTTTATCCTTCCAAGGGTCTAAAACCCGTACCACTGGACCTCTGATTGGTATGGTAAAGTGATCATGCTAGTGAGATGATAAATGTAATGCTTTCTGTATGGGGAACTTCTATATGGACGCACATGCCACTACGGTGTGTTTTTCATGATCTTTGTCGAGACTCGTAAGTAACTCGACAGTTTAGGTTAAGTAAACATACTGGAAGTTCAAATTAGGCGCCAGTATTAGGCTAAGTTATATATCTATATAAAAGATATATACTATTTCGTATTAAGTTAAATGGGTTTATTATCCATAAATATATCGGGTTATCATTATAATCAACCCGGTATATCCTTTTAGTTAGTTAAATGACGCATTGGTGGAAGTATAACTGCGCATGCGTCATTCTCGGAACTGGCGGGTTCATCGCCACAAACTTCAGACTCGCTTTACCTACTACCTCGCGAACATCTCCTTCTAGCCGCTCCAATACAACCACCTGTTTCCTGCTAAGTCATCCTAATTCTTATATCTTAGTGGCCACTATATCTCCATCTATTCCTACCACTATCATTGAGCTATCTATCCCTATCAACCAATAAAAGTAAGTTCACTCTTGTGAGTTTATAGGTAAATTTCACTTTGTTTACTTTTGAATTCTCACAATATGGTCCTTCGATACCTCTCAGTTTTGCCTTATGCTGTCTTTTCTTCTTTGTCTTTTCTTTCTTCTGCTTTCCTGTTGTCTACTATTTCCTAGCTATTCCTTCTTTCTGTTCCCCATTTCCTCTTCCCTGGTGTCCCCGGTGGGCTTGCAAGATCATGTTTGTTGTCCGAGGCCTAGTTTCCGCCGGGTCCCGCTTATTTCGCTCGACCAGATGAGCCGCCGCCATGTGTTTCCGCCTAGCGCCTTGGGCGGGGGGGGGGGGGGGGGGGGGGAGGACTTTAACAAGGTGGTGACTCGGTCTCTACATCGCTACCCCAAGCCTATTAGGAAGGTATCTATATTAGGCCACAGCTACGTTAGGGAGGTCTATGTAGATTAATCTGTGTTCCACCCATTTTTTGAGGTTAAGGCATTTTCCCAAGGGGGTGCTAGGGTGGACAATATTAAGTCCTCTGCGGCCTGGGAGAGCCACGTCCGATACCAACCGGACCTGACCTTCTTAATCCTTGTCTAGCGGGGGGTTTTGGGCTTACTTGGGCATATTCAGGCCCTCCTGCATGATAAATCAAGTATCTGCATGAAAATAAAAAATATTTAGCAAAAAAACTAGGCGCTAAAAGCTTCAAAATAAGACCAGAACGAGCTACGTAGCACTCGTGGTTCTCCTACAGTGATACCAGTAACATGGGAGTTTAGCGTATAGCGGCATATTTTTTCCAGCTATGCTCAATACTGGCTACACTGCCGGCCTCTTGAGAACACAGGGAACATGAGTTAATGGGCGGCGGTAAGCCCTGGGAGTTGGCTGTCTGGCCCGCTGCGCTCCCGGCCATTTACACTCTATTTTAACCCTTTAAAAGCCTTATAATGCTCCTAACTTGCTGCAAATTGGAACCGGACTTAAGTCCGACCCAGATCTTTAAGGGTTAATCTTGGGAGGAAACGATATCCATCCCGAGACTGATATACGCTCTGTCGCCAACGCCATCCAGGACCTCGCTAAAGAGATTGAATCAATCTCAGGGGCCTGTAAAATTATAGGCCTGGAGGCGAGACCGGCGCCCCGCGGTCTGACGGCAGAGCGATACAAAAGTATCAGGAACGGGGTCAATCGCTGGCTGAAGAAAGTACTGCCTTTCACTATGTCCCGCTACCAGTCCATGGAAGTACGGGATGGAGACTACAGTGAAGATGGCGTACATTTAACATATGATGCCAGCGAAGCCCTGTTCAAGAGGGTCGTGGCTTCTGCCCAGGAGCACTTCACAAAGCTGGGAGATGTTCAGGCTTTAAGGGACCTGTCGGATGAGGAATGGGAGGCGGGTACTTTCTCTAAGGTACATGAATATCTGAGCAATAATTAGGTGGTAGGCTATAGGCTAGGTATGATTGCAACAATTAAATTAATGTAAAGTAAAAGTAAAATTATAAGGGTTAAATTGAATTTGTTCGGTCTTAACTAAATTTAATGGGGGTAATTACCACATTTTTTTTTAGTACCATTAGATGTTGGGCTAGCCTAGTTTATTATAGGTTTACAATTTAAATTGGCTTATTATACACCTTTTTGGCCTTCCTTCCTTAGTGTACTCTAACAACATTTTGCCGCATTTAATATAAGGTTTACCTTTTAAATTTAAGTGTGGAGATATTTATGCGTTCATTTACTTTTATTATTGCGTTCTGCATCATATTTCCCGCTTATTGCCCTACCCCGGCATCATACGTTTAATTAATTTAAGTTTAAGTCGGGGTCAGCTAACTTTCTGAGTGCGCTTTACGTCCATATAGGTAAGATATAGTATTATACTATTCTATTTCCTGTGTATTGCCATCATGTCGTTGACACTGTCCCAGTACAAGCGACGCAAGGGGGGTATCAAGATTGGTTTGACTAGGATCACCAAAGATATTACTAAATTTATATTTAATGCAGATAATGATGCGATTGAGGCTAAATTGGCTTCGGTATTAAGACAGCTCGAAGATTCCAATTTATGTCACCGGGAAATGTTAACGCTCTATGAAGATGATGCCGAGTATTTCGCGGATATAGAAACAGACGTGGATTATATAGAGTGTCATGTTAAAGTTATCATCCTCCTCAAAGGTAAGCTAAAACACAAGGAGCCAAATCGTGCTGCAGTCAACAGAAATGCCGGTATAAGATTGCCAAAAATAACCCTTCCTGTGTTTGACAGTGATCCCACTCTATGGCTGGGATTCTGGGATATGTTCCACTGTAGTGTCCACAGCAATGCAGAGCTCAGTGAGATCCAAAAATTCACCTACTTAAGAGGCCAACTGAATGGCGAGGCAAAACAACCAATTGAAGGTTTTGCAATTGAGGAAGCCAGCTACCAAACAGCGGTTGCCCTTCGAAAGAAAACCTATGGGCACAGGGATAGAATTAAGGCGGCACATATAACTAACCTTACTACTTTGAATCCTCCCTCTTACAATGTCGAGGAACTAAAGGGATTCTATGCTAGTTTTGAAAGTACACTGAGGTCAATAGAGACCCTACAAATTACCCTTAATGAAGCTAGTGTTGTGATTCTCATGAATAAATTGCCATCCCCACTAAAGGAAACATTAAAGAGAACTTTAGGTGAAGAAGGTCTGGACCTAGAAAGGTTTGTCCAGGCTTACCAGACAGAAGTGTTTAACATGGAAAGTGTAGCGGAACGGACTACACCACACATACCAGTTGCTTCAGCATCCTTTGCGGTGCAGGAGGCCTCGGTGCGAAGGAGGGGTTGCAAGTTGTGCGAAGGGGCACATGCATGGTTTAAGTGTATCAAATTCAAAATCAGTGCTCTGAAAGTAAAACGCGCAAAGCAACTCAACCTTTGCACCGGGTGCTTATCTTCAACCCACGGGAGCAATGGTTGTGTGAACCCTGACATCCGTAGCTGCAAGTTCTGTCAAAATAGACACTACCATATCCTCTGTCAATCCAGATCTCAATGGGACGGTGCAAAGAAGGAGCAAAATTCTCAACAGGTAACAAAGACCAAGACGGAAACTACCACGATGTCTGCGTCGTCAAAGAAGACTAGTATTATTCTCCCAACTGTAATGCTGCCAACAATTAAGGAATCAAGAGGACCAGTCAAGATGAGAACACTGCTGGATCAGTGCTCACAGCGCACCTTCATTTTAAATTCCGCTCTAGACTCGATCCATTATAATTATAAAAGTGGGTGATGAAGAGCTAGAGTTGCGAGGGTTTATCGGGCATGTGAGATCAGAAAGTACTCAGTAGTGTCCTTCAAATACAAGTTCCGGGGCAGAAACTATCCTCTACAAGCAGTTGTGGTAGAAACTCTCCCGGATCACAAAGGATCAGAATGCCTTTAAGCAGACATGAGAGTTTTGCGAAACAAAGGTTACAAATTAGCTGATCCTCTAATGACACTGACATCTCGACTTGACTTGTTGGTTGGTGCCGATTATTATTATGACTTAGTGCGGCCAGTGTACAAGAAAGAGGGTGACATAATTCTCTTGCCCACTAAATTTGGTTATGCACTAAGTGGCTCCTGCCATAACGACAAGTCTAGCGCCCAAGTAGAGTTAGTTACAATTTTGAAAGTTGCGGTCAACCCGATGGATCAATATATATCCACGGAATCAAGTAATCCATGTCATAATGAATTAAAATGTTTGTGAGTATTTCTCCAAATGAAGATTCAAAGGAAAACATGACTGCATTGGACATATACAAGGAGACAGTAACATACTCTGCACAGAATCAGCAATATGAAGTCAGACTGCCATGGAACCAACATAAAGAGAAGCTGCCTTCGAATTATGGTTTAGCAGTGGGTCGCCTAAGGGGTCTGCAGAAGCGTTTCAAGCAAGATCCTGTCTATTGTAGTCACTACACCAACGTTATCCAAGATCAACTTCATCGTGATTTTATTGAAGAGGTTCCTTTCGGTGTTACTGAAAACAGTAATTATTTGGCACATCACGGGGTCACCAAGAATAGCACAATGACGCCCGTTCGTATTGTGTACAACTGTTCCGCTAGTATTGGCAAAGGCAGACCAATTCTTAATGACTGCCTTTACACAGGGCTGGTACCAGATCTAGCAAAAATATTGCTGCGATTCAGGGTACACAAATATGCCTGCATAAGTGACATCGAGAAGGCCTTTCTCATGTTGAGACTTCATGAAGAAGATCGTGACTACACCCGATTTCTGTGGCCAAAGGATCCCTTGGACTTATCTTCACCCTTAATTTGCTACCGATTTAAGGTAGTGTTGTTCGGGGCGACTTGCTCACAGTTTCTTCTTAATGCCACGATCTTAAAACATCTTTCCATTATCAAAGAGGATCCTAAAGGTGTGGAGGCTATTAAGGAAGATTTGTACATTGACAACCTCCAGGGTACAGGCAGTGATGAAGAGACTGTCGGTAAGTGTTACTGGGATGCCCAAAGAATAATGTCTCAAGCACATTTATATCTCAGAGAATACCAATAGTCCGCAACTACGTGACCTCCTGCAATTGGATGGTGTTGCTGCCAAGAGTCAAGAGCGAGTGAAGACATTAGGACTCTTATGGTTACCTGACCCTGATCTGTTGATGTTCAACGCAAGTCTCCCAGAGACCCATAAGGCAACAAAGAGAGAGTGCTTAAGAGTGGCGGCACAACTGTTCGATCCACTCGGTGTATTACTGCCCGTTACAATAAGGTCCAGAATTTTCTTACAGCAATTATGGAGACTGAAACTAGATTGGGACGATCCGCTACCTGAGGACTGAGTACCGAATGGTCTACAGTTACCAAGGACCTGCACCTCTGCTGTGACTTTACTTATCCTCGGAGGACGGTATATGCTGTCAGTGGAACTTCATGCGTTTAGCGATGCAAGTGGTGTCGCTTATGGCACTGCAATATATTTTGTGAGCCCGGAACATAGCTGTCTGGTTATCGCTAAGGCGAAGGTCGCTCCCATAAGATCCATAACAATACCAAAACTAAAGCTAACTGCTGCTTTGCTAGCTGCCAGATTAATCAAATTTGTGGAGGGAGCCTATCATAAAATTGTAAAAGTCAACAAAATTGTATATGGTGCGACAGCCAGGTTACATTGCATTGGTTGCGTAGTATGAAGAAGCTTCCAGTGTATGTCACAAACCGTGTTGACTAAATCAAATCCCTTCTTCCGACTGTAGAATTCCGGTACGTGTCCTCTAAAGAAAACCCTAGTGACTTGCTGTCTAGAGGTGTTTCGGCAAAACATCTGAAATCTTCCGCGTTTTGGTGGGAGGGGCCCATGTGGCTCCGAAACAAAGACGAGTGGCCAGAAGACATAATACCAGATGACCCAACGCCAAAAGTAACTAGCCAAGTCATTGGGACTAATGATGAACAGGACACACGGTTATGGAACTGGGAAAAATATGGCAGTTATGATAAATTAATTAGAGTAGTTGCATGGACTATTCGATACAAGAATAATTTGAAGGCAAAAATTAAAGGGACGTCTCCCACAGACAGTGCCCTCCTCAGCATAAAGGAACTAAAAGTAGCAGAAAAGATTATAGCTCAAAGATGCCAGCAGGAATGCTTCCCAAAGGAGTACGAGATGCTGTCTGGTGACAAGGGTACTCGCTATAATTTGGTAAACCAATTAGGACTTGTCATGAAAGGAGGATTAATTGTATGTGAAGGTAGATTGAAGTTAGCGGCTCTTCCGGATACAAAGAAATATCCTATACTACTGCCTTCCAAACATCCTTTCACTACCATGCTCATCAATATGAGTCGTCGTGTCTGTTGTCACTATGGAGTTAATCACGTGGTCGCATATATACGGCAAAGGTGGTGGATTCCTAAGGTAAGACAAGCGGTAAAACAAGTGACCAGTCAGTGTATAACCTGTCGTAAAATACAGGGTAATACCTACGCGAAAGCTAGAGTACCTCCTCTACCAGACATCAGGACTACTCCTAGAGATCCCTTCGAGGTCACGGGGGTTGATGATACAGGAGCAATTCCTGTCCGGGGCTCACACAACAACAAGGCTTATATGCTTTTATTTATGTGCGCTACTACAAGAGCTATTCACATTGAAGTAGTTAGCAGTATGACCTGTGACAGCTTTATCCATGCGTTCCGGAGATTTTGTAGTAGGCAGGGATTTCCACAGATAATGTTAAGCGACAATGCTGCTACATTTGTAGGAGCTTCCAGTCACTTGGAAGACATCCAAAGCGATCCTAGTCTTCAGGCTCATCTTGCCGAAATCCGATGTGAATGGCGTTTTATCCCAGCATGAGCGCCTTGGTTCGGAGCTATTTGGGAGAGAGCCATAGGTATTGTGAAGGCTGGGCTTAAAAAAGTACTAGGTCGTGCTCTAGTCTCCTTTGAGGAACTAATTACTGTCCTATTGGAGCTGGAGGCTACCGTGAATGATCGCCCTTTAACAGATGTCTCGGGTGATCTGGAGGACCCTTGCCCTATTACCCCATCCATGCTGGTTAAAGGTCGTAGACTTTGTGACTTCCCAAAGGACCTAATTCAGCTAGATGAGCTGCAGGATCCTAGTTACGATAGTAAAGCAGCGATACACAGCAGGTACAATTACATCAATAAATTGATCCGGGACCTATGGAGGTGTTGGTCTAATGAATACTTGGCATCACTACGAGAAGCCTATAAGAATAAAAGAGGCTCATCAAGCAGTGTATGGCCAAAGATAAATGACATCGTGCTTATACATGACGAGGGACCTTGTGTCCTTTGGAAACTTGGTAGGGTAGTTAGACTCTATCCCGGACGAGATGATCTGGTTAGAGTGGTCCAGATTAGAACAAAGACTGGCCTGACCACTCGACCCATCGTCAAATTGTATCCATTGGAACAGGAAATCGAAAGCATTTCGATCCCTCAACCGGCAGTCACTGGTGATGGTGTTAGCTCTCATGACTCCACCCCTATGTCACCAGCGGTCGCTGGACCATCTGCCAGTAATGATCCTGTTGGAAGATTACCTCTTCGCCGAGCCGCTGTTAGCTCTTCACAGTTATGGAGATCTAACATCGCTGCGTGATTATTGTAGATAATGTATATATTGGTGGTGGGAATGTGTCGAGACTCTTAAGTAACTCGACAGTTTAGGTTAAGTAAACATACTGGAAGTTTAAATTAGGCGCCAGTATTAGGCTAATCTATATAAAAGATATATACTATTTCGTATTAAGTTTATAGGAGTTTATTATCCATAAATATATCGGGTTATCATTATAATCAATCCGGTATATCCTTTTAGTTAGTTAAATGACGTATTGGTGGAAGTATATCTGCGCATTCGTCATTCTCGGAACTGGCGGGTTCATCACCACAAACCTCACTCGCTTTACCTACGACCTCGCGAACATCTCCTAGCCGCTCCAATACAACCACCTGTTTCCTGCTAAGTCATCCTAATTCTTATATCTTAGTGACCACTATATCTTCCATCTATTCCTACCACTATCATTGAGCTATCTATCCCTATCAACCAATAAAAGTAAGTTAACTCTTGTGAGTTTATAGGTAAATTTCACTTTGTTTACTCTTGAATTCTCACAATCTTTGCACATTCTAATTCGCCCTAGTTTTATAAATACGGAAGTGAGTGTACAAAACTTTCTCATTAAAAAATTCAGGTAAACATCTCTTCATAAAAGCCTACTTAATTCACTTACATACTCAGTGGTCTTAGCAGTGGTGGTGGCAATGTCCATATTTAGACCGCCTAGTGTTCCCTAAAGCGAGCATAATTTTCCAGCCGGTATAGTCGACTTCCACTCGCGATAACTTGATGGAACAAACTTTCATTTGCCCCTCGTATGTAGCTCTCACAAATACAATTGGAAGTGGACCAGTTTATGCTTGAGTTTCAGATTCCAAAACACCTCTTGCATGGACAGACACCCTCTAACTACCGAGGCTTGTAGGAGACTGATATTGCAATGGGAGTAAAGCATAGAGCTTTATCTTACATCTGGCAACAAGCAGAGATGGCTCAGTACTACCAAATTCTACCGGTAATACCAAGATGTTTGGGGACATTCCTGCACCAACATATTTTTATCATAGGACGTACCAGGACGTTCGCTGCATTGAAAGGGTTAAAGTAACGATTTCAAATTCTGCTGTTTCAAAACAAGGAAGTTTTTTGGATGGAATTTGCGTGGTACTTAACCCTGTCACGTTCTTGACGCAATTTTGAGCCTATTAGGGATACTTTAAATCCTTTGTTACCATCAGGGGTATTTAGAAACCTTTAGTTTAGTAGTTACTTTAACCTCTGCAGTTGTCTTTGAGTTAGCTGTGGGCAGAAAACTAATTTTGGAGAGGTAATTATAAGAGTGAGAGAACTCTATTCCTTATTGCTAATCTGGCAACCTCTGCGTCATATGGTCGTGAGAGGGTTAAGGGGAGATATGCGTCGTTTTTCTGGTCCCCCTTCTTCATCATGTTTAGCCCTATTAGTTTTCAGATATTAAGATGTTCGCCCCATTAGTTTGTCGATTTTAAAACCTTTCGTCCCATTTCTCTATTAAAACCTTTCGCGCCATTTAGGTGTCAATTGTTTCCTGGCAAGCGTTAGCGATCCTGTAATTTTAGGAGAACCCAGCCTTTGGCCGGATTTTTTTTTTTGTCAAAAATGTACAAATTTATCTTGAAGGGGAGCTTAGGGAGTGTTTTTTAAGCTTGATGAAGGACTAGCGAGAAAACTTAAAAAATGTATATGAATATATAAATAAATAGACCCAATAAATATCCACTGTCCCCTTAATATAATCCTGTAACTTTTGATATTATCAAATTTGCATTAACTGTTCGTCTGTGGCTTAGGTTCTTCAACTTGAGGGACTTAAATATGGAATAGATGCACGAGTACAATAATATTAGTTTATTTACAAAAGAAATAGTATGGACATTTAACACAATACAATAGTAATGCTACAATAGGAAAGGCAAAGCAGAAGACTTGATTATAAGAGTGCAATATAATGTATATCATAGAAGCTGCGAGAGATAGACTAGGATTCGGGAGGGGGGGGGGGGATGTTAGTGAAGTATTATATATTTATGCGAGGAGTGGTGTGGAGGCATTACCGGTAAATAAATGTAAATATATCTTTCGGCGCTGGCGAGTTCGTCGAGCTTGATTCAAGATATAAGTATAATAGTCAAGTGGAAATGAATGTGTGGAGTTGTTTAGTTATTTGCGTTATTAGGGATGCCGCTAAAGGAACATTTAACTACTATGATAATTTGATTACTGAAACTTTACAAATGTCCGAGGGGTGGTAGGTAAGTTACAGGGGCGTCTGTCTACATTTCCGAGGGGTGGTAGGTAACTTACAGGGGTGTCTCTCTACATTTACAGGGGAGGGATAGAAAGGGTCAAGGGTTGGTCGTGGTTCATCTAGTTCTTTATTCTTCTCATCACGGTCGGGATTTGGGTGTGTCTGACATTGTAGGCCACTTTAGCTGGTTGATGCAATTAATATGACAGGTGACTGTGTTGGTGAGGTGTGATTGGTAACAGACCACTTCGGCTGGCAGCGTAGGTCATCTAGCTTGGGGAAATATGGCTGGTATCACAGGCCTAGAGTATTGGTATATAGATCTCTTTACCTTGTTCCACCTGGGAAGGCTGCTTAATATTTCCCTCATTCTCTCTACCTTAGCTGTCTAGGTCCTCCTGCTGGTCTTGGGGGTGAGGGTAACAAGATCCCCTTTAGCTGTCTAGGTCCTCCTGCTGGTCTTGGGGGTGAGGGTAACAAGATCCCCTTTAGCTGTCTAGGTCCTCCTGCTGGTCTTGGGGGTGAGGGTAACAAGATCCCCTTTAGCTGTCTAGGTCCTCCTGCTGGTCTTGGGGGTGAGGGTAACAAGATCCCCTTTAGCTGTCTAGGTCCTCCTGCTGGTCTTGGGGGTGAGGGTAACAAGATTCCCTTTAGCTGTCTAGGTCCTCCTGCTGGTCTTGGGGGTGAGGGTAACAAGATCCCCTTTAGCTGTCTAGGTCCTCCTGCTGGTCTTGGGGGTGAGGGTAACAAGATCCCCTTTAGCTGTCTTGGTAATGGGTTGATGTTTGTGGTCAGGTTTTGACTACAGTACCACAAAGCTTACTGATGCGCCATAAAACACGCTGTCTGTTACAGCGTTCGTTACCATTGTAATGAATATTCCTAAATTCAAAATCTACAATGGTACCAAATCAATACCTTATAAGTGAAAAGCTCAATAGGTGGTGTGAGAGAGTGTGTCATCTATGAATACAAAAGAAGACGGTACTACGGTGATGATGGAGCTTCAAGTACTCAAACGGCAATGAGCCATAACTAAAATTCATCCAACCGCCATTTGAGGGGGAAATCGAAGTGCAAACAAGCCAGTTGTAAACACTTGTCTGTCTCGCTGCTTTACTTGTCATTGGGAATAAGATCTCTAGTCAGCATCGCGTTGAGCAATCATATTTACAGGAAATGCAATGCCTAGGACCGGAGGGAGAGTTGGAACATGTGTATGTGTGTGAGTACCTGCGTCAGGATGTATATAGGTGTATGTGTGTGAGTACCTGCGTCAGGATGTAAGTATGTGTATGTTTGTGAGTACCTGCGTCAGGATGTATGTATGCGAGTACCTGCGTCAGGATGTATGTAGGTGTATGTATGTGAGGGCGCACTACAAAAGCGCGGATTCCAAAAAGTGACCGCATTCGAATTTCCGGCTGAAACAACCATCAAAAGCGCGGCAAGATTATTCCAGTATACTCACTATGTCATTAATTATCGTTCAGTGTGTCATATTGCTTCACACGATGATCGCACTGATAGTTGTTGGAGCAAGTCAATCAGCCCATGGTGCCACGGAGGAAAGATTATACGGTAGACTTAAAACAGACAGCACAATGACTTCCATTGTTCCGGTACAGTTGGAAAATAACCCTGACAAAGATGAAAGAATACTTGAAAAACAGCAACTGCATGCACAAGTGAAACAAAGGGCGAGTAATGACATTACGGCATTTCCTTCTAAGCTCTTTAGAACGGTACTGCACAAATGTTCTAATAATGTATCAAAATCTGGTGATATAAGATCTATAGCACATTCATTATACCGAGAAAGACGGAAAGTGTATCCTGTATTGCCTAAAACTCGTGATTCCATGAATACTACTACCACTAAAGATGAATATTTGTTCCCTGAAAATAATCCAGAAAATGGAATTGTTATCCTTTCATGTAAAGTCATGAGCATAAATGCTGCGACTTCAACCAGATAACGTCAACTCCATCACGAGAGGTTATACTAAGCTGAATAAAATCGTCTGACGGTAGCTAGAATGAAATGAAGAAATCCTTGTGAGTTTGAATAAAAAGTTTAGTAATACCTTTGGAAACGAAGGGGGGGAACATTATATGGTTAGTATTTATGCTCGTGACTGTACAGTAGAACTAATCTTGCATTTCTGGTGAACTCTGCTAAGGAGATCTTCGTTGATGGGACTTTCAAGAGTTGTCCAAAAATCTGCTATCAACTATACACCATACATGGCTTATGTAATGTGTATGTGTAATAGTGTATGGTAAGATAAGGAGTATCAGTCAACCAGCAATTGCACGAAAAGTTGACCAAGACAGGACTGAGTATGCCATCTCACAGTACAAACAATGTAATTCAGGGGAAATAAGCAAACGAAATTATATGAAATGTTTTGGTTTCCGATTCACAGCAAGAACAAACATGTAACTTTGAGTTGTTTGTATTATTTGTTTATATTTTACGGAAGAGATGAGTGAAAAAAGTGATCAATAAAGAACGAAGAAATATATCCTGCTTCAAAATCCTACTTCCACCTACCCGTGGTGAGCATGGGGCAACAGACGATAACAATCTGGCTAACATAAGGGGTGAGCAATCAATAAAAAACTGCTACACAATCTGACTTCCAGATGAGTGAAAGACGTGCAAATGATACCAAATTCAGCCGCGCTTTTGATATAAAAAAATCTGCGCTTTCGTAGATAAACCGCCGCGCTTTTCATATGCCCATCCGCGCTTCGTAAAACGCTGGTATGGGAGTACCTGCGTCAGGATGTACAGTAGCCCAACTAAGTTTTGCGACAAAATATTAGGTATGTGGCACCTGTCTAGTATGCACTCCCGTCGCAAGCCCGTGTGGCCGTGTCTAGCAGAGACCCTTGGTGTCTAAGCAGGCGCCACCGCCTGCGCTACTACAGCCAGGGCACACAGACACAGTACTCTCACACGCTGGGCGCTACATATGACAATTTGCTATCATTATTTGTTTGGATAATAATAGAAGGTTCTCTCTCTCTCTCTCTCTCTCTCTCTCTCTCTCTCTCTCTCTCTCTCTCTAAATATAAATAGATTTACACGCGACAAACTTTGTAGATTAGCACACACATACACACGCACACACCAGAATGGTAAGCGTCACTACTTTATAGATCCACAGTGTATACATAACTTAAAATTAACACAATAAGTTGCATAGATTGTTATTTTATAATCTATTATACACTTGTTAGTGATTGTTTTAATAAGAGCCCCGGCCTCCTTAACACTATACTTGGTGTTGGTGTCAGCGACATTGGCTGTAATTCTTATCCTTAGCCTCTCTGTAACCCAGGAAGGGCTCGAGAAACGGGTAGTCAATTTCTACATCTATTTCCTGATCTACTCATATATTTGATTTGTTCTTTATAAGATGTTATGCGGTCAGGATTAGCCCCAAGTTCGCTGACACCGGGTATAGATTTTATGAGTTATCCTAAACATTTATATGCATCAACTGGATTAAATGTTACTCAATAAAATGAGACTTAATTTGTCCGAACGTTTATAGCATCTGAGGTCATCTTGGGGGCTAATAAGTGATTAAGGTTTCCGAATGTTTGTGTACAATCTGTTGTATAGATTCTTCCCCTGCCGCCCCTTGTTTTACCTCCTTTCATGTGTTTCTTGTTGATACTCCCTACCCCTTGTGGGAATAAGGGCTGGCTAGCTACTGACTAAATTACAAACGTCAACTTAAGAGTAGTATGCTGCTGTCACATTTGTTAAATGCCTTACCCTCCTTACCCAGGCAGGTCCTCCAAAGGACAGTGTGGGCTACCCGGGCGATCTGGCCGAAAAAAGTCTAGGCCTAGGCTACCGTATTTTTGTTTAGTTTAACTGCTAGAAATTTCCCACGCATCTATAAACGTAGTGCGGTTTCCAATCTGTAGACTGGCGTTGAGCTCTCTAAGTCATCTGGTTCAGTTGTGATGACGATTTCCGTGGAGCGAATTTTGCCGCGATGTTGACAATATCGGAGCTTTTCAGACACTAATTTCGTCTGACGTCACAACAATAACATTGATCCACGTCTCCTTATTGTTTTCGGAGGTGCGGTGATGCAACGATCGGCTTTGTTTACATGCGTAGGACGCATGGCGTTCAGACCAAGCTGAATAGGCTTTCAAGCTTGCTGCCTATTAACATGACACCCGGGCTCCTGCCCTTCTTTTGTGGTGTCCTTTGGAGGGCTTGCCTGGGCCAGGAGGGTTAATCATCAATCTTGTAATGGAATTTAACAGTGTTGGCTGCGAGTGTCTCACTATCTATTAACCTTTCTTTTCCCAAGCATACGAATTGATAAACAGACAAAAAATACCTTCAAAGATATTGACATGTCAGTAAAGTTTTCGATAAATATCCACATGAAAGATTGCTGATTAAAGAAGCAGCTCATGGAATAGGGTGAACTATATTACGTGAATTAGACCAGGACTAATTAGTAGGAAACAACAAATTAACATTAACAGTAGCCTATACAATCAGATTGGGGTGTAGTGAAGGTTGGGGTCTTACACGATGGTCAATTTTAGTTCCTCAATTGTTCATCTTTTACATTAACGAACTTGATTTAGGCCTAACTAAAAAGATTGGTAATTTTTCAAATGACACTAAAAATAGGTTGAATTAGCGATCCTGATAACGATTCATGCTCTCCAAAAATAATTTGATACACTACCCGAATGGTGCAATACCTTGTCAGTTGATATTTAATGTAGATAAATACATGCAGTATAGTGAACATTGGAAAATCGACAGAAATTTCAGGATATAAATTTTACAATATTTGTTTCGTCAATAATTACGCACCATATTATCTCCCGTATGAGGAGATTCAATAGATCAATGCATTCTTGTGATGTCCGATTCCATTACCCACCTCCCTTACTCAAGGCCAGGGTAGCCAGTAACCACCAGCTATATCTCAGAACAAAAATATAGAATTTGTTCACCAATCTGAGTGGGGACACGGGCAAGACGCAATATCAGTGGTATCTAGATGGCTAAATAACATGGAATTAAGTAACTCAATTATTACTAAATATTTGGAAGTCATCGTCAGTCGTGATATGAAACCAAAAAAACAATGCAACATTGTTTGAAATCAGAGTTTTTAAATAGATATCTACAGTAGAAGCGTGAATAACAACACACGTAATTTTAAAATTTCACCCGTCCTTAGTAAGGCCTCACATGGATTATGTTTTTAATTTTGCTGTCCAGTGACCATAGATTGATTGGAAGTTACGGTACAAAGAAGAATGGCAAAACAATCCAGATTAATAGAACATTAGAACATCAATAATATTCTAACGCCTGACGACTAAGGCCAAATGACACGGAACTATAGCCAGAATGGGTTAGAACATTTACCAGAAGTAAAAGATTATTGAAATAGTGAATATCATGAAATACATGATAATATGGTCAGTACAAAAGAAAGGGGACTTGGGAAAACATTAGGCTTGCATAATTAGAAGTGTAGAGTAAGAGAGGATATGATACAGATGCTCAACCCTCTCGGACATATGACGCGATTTTGAGTCTATGGGGGATATTTTAAAGCGTTTGTTACCATCAGGGGTATTTTGAAACGTTTAGTTTAGTTATTTAAACCTCTGCAGTTGTCTTTGGGTTAGCTGTGGGAAGAAAACAAATGTTGGAGAGGTAATTATATGAGTGAGAGAACTCTATTTCTTATTGCTAATCTGGCAACCTCTGCGTCATAAATGCGTGAAAGGGTTAAGTTGTAAGTGGGATCCACAAAGACGATGTGGAAAACGGACTGCTGCTCCGTGATAAGCATGCAACAGTTTGGTAGATATGTGAAATAGGCTACCGATTGCTACAGTAGGATCAATAACGACAGAAAGCTTAGACACATAATTAGATAGGCAAATGGCTGTGATGTGCTGATTGTCAATGGGATCCGGCGTGAATGGGTCAGTCCATGGTATAAAGACTAATATTAGTCTTTATGCCATGGGCCAGTCAGCCCATGGAGTCAGCCCTCTGAAAAAATCCCTCTTTTATGATTTTTGTTTCTGTTAATGTTTATGTAGGCCTAGTGGAATCAGGACGCGTATTTGGCAGTTTATTCAGACTTGCATTATACTATTATATTCAGAGTAGAAAAGGAGACTATTTTATTCAGAGAAGAAAGGGAATTGGAAGTCAGAGGGTAAATATGACATAGTATGTGTCCCTATAATTCCTACAGAACCTCCTTAAGTTGTATAAACCCTCTAATGAAAAGCCCGATTAAACTGCCAAATTAGTCAATCCTAATGGGATTAATGATTATATATTTATTGATCCTCATGATAAACTGGTCTCTCTATTCACCAATGATAGTTTAGGTAAGGTATTATTTATTATATTCGCAAACAAGTTATATGCATTCACTAAGGGGGGAAGGAAGTAATAGAGGAAGATCTATCCTATATTGCACAGATAGTGGCGGGCGAAGTGGCTAGGATGAGTTACTAAACCGAACGTGGTTGTTTTTTAGGTAAACAACCGATGGTATAGACAGGAGTGGTTAATGTGTATATTATATCAAGTCATGCTAGCTTAATAGTATTTGGACAATATAAGTAAGGAGTTAATTAGTAAGTTAGGGGTATTAGTGGGTGAGTAAAGTAATTAAGATGTTTTATAATGCTCGGTTAATATGAAATCAGCCAAGAGTGATATGATGGAAAGTATTACTCTGTATGATAACTATTCTATAATATTGTATATTGTATGCACAATATCAACTAGGACTAACTCGCATGCCGTGTGTTCCTAGGCCTCCAACAGCGCAGTCTTCGACCCATGCGTGGTTGAGCTGAAAGTGTTTTTGTCTGAGAAAACAACTCTTGGTTGGGAGAGAGGTATCCTGACCAGGATTCGAACCCACTCACTCCAGGTATGTTTGGGAGAGTTAGGCACCGTAACCACTCGGCCATGAGCGGATTATAAGGGAAGCATCCTTTATTCTTATTTGAAGAACCCCCGCCAACTCGGCTAAATGATACAATTGTAATCGTCCTGGTACTATTATGGAACCTCTGACATTATCAAAACAACTCTTGCCCAATAGTCAATGCCCTGGTCAACAAATAGTCGAGCGATATCAAGCCTAGTTTGTGCCTCTTGGTTAGCTTTGGCTTGACAGCTGGTGATCTATGTTTATATCCCATCTCCTTTTAATATCTTGCGTATAGTTTCTGTAGAAGTTTGAAATTGTAAATGTTGCTTAGCTACCTCGGCGTTGGAGAATGGATGGTTATCCATATACTGTTTAATTTATTGGTTCTGTTATGACGTGGTTTTCCGCTTAGCTCCACTTCTATGTCGGTCTGTCATTTGTCTTTCCCACCTTGTTTTGCCACCGGTAAACGTTCCGACACCCCACTCTCGCTCATCCCAACCATACTACTGCGTTCAGCAACTTTGCTGAATGGATGATTAGGTGTGATGTGGGCAAGAGAGTATTGAGGATTTTCTGATCACATTAGTTTCCAATAATTAAAGTTTCACGTTTTTTTATTTGTTTATATTAGTTTTATTTTTACCGAAAAAAGTTCGACTTGGGAATATATTGCGTGAAGTGTTAATGCATGGTTGGAGTGGCTGTAGATATGCATGTAATCTGTAATCAGCCAATTGCCGATATCTGGATTTTGAGTGTTTGGTTGACCTGTAGGGTCCAGCTAGTGATAAACCACAAACACTAGAAAAAAAACGTCGTAAGTGGCCTCTTATTCCAGAGGCCTATTTATACTGCTAGGTCAAGAGAGGCGCATTGTGTAAGAAGAATTGCCAAAATGTTTCTTTCCCGCCTGTGAATGGAACCCGTGTCCTTTTGGCTGTGAACCAAGTGCACTAACCAATATGCTACGGACCACTGTGTGTGTGTGTGATTCTCTAAAAGACAACTTAAATTATATACCCGTTAAACTAAATAATGTTTAGTTATACTCCCATATATTTCCATAGTAAACAGAATTTCATCGAAGTTAGATTCTTAAATCATGATACGGTAACGATAATTTTCTATATTCTAATAGTATCTCATATAAACAGCAAGAACTTTAAATTAGCTGTATATTAATACACGTTCTTATCATTAATAATATTACCTGATGCAGATGTTGCAATTAGAACTACTCGTATAACCCAGCACTGCAGGATGATTTTTTTTTTTTTTTTTTTTTTTTTTTTTTCTATATTCCAACTTACTTCCTCTCGGGCATAGGCTGAGAGCCTTAACATTCACCGCTTTACAATGAACAGTGAAGCCCGTGAGGTCTTGTTCCAGTCTAGGGAGTGAGACATGTGAAGCACGTAGAGTACAACGAGCACCTGCCATCTTGCCTTCACATGAGGCACGGTGCTCACTCATGGCCCGAAACGACCCCATCTCTGAAGCCATCTCGTTCCCGTGCTTCACTGTCTCACCCTCTACACTCGGACTCTCACACTTACACACACACAACGCCACCTGTTGAGCAGATAACTCACCAGGCATTGTACCCCTATAGCATATTTTGAATATGGGAATATTCATACAGTGCTATTTAATCAGGGAACAATGAGGGTATTTTATTGACGTTTCGGTGGGCTTTGTGGTAATGCACTGATACCAGGTACAGCACAAATTCCATCCCAATAATATCTTCCCATTGATACATCGGGATTTGAACCCGGGACCTTTGGATTACCAGGCCAGTGGCAAGACCACTCCACCACACCTCCCCTAAGCAGATTATAACATACCTGTATTATCTAAAGAGTGTTAATTAGATAAATAAACACAATTATTTACACATCATTGTTTTATCAGGAAAATCAGCGTAGAATGTGGGTTTATAACACTAAACTTTGCCTTCCGTTTCTGTGTGTGTGTGTGTGTGTGTGTGGGCTAATTAATCTACAACTAGTGGAGCGTGAAAATCGATGGATATTAACCTCAGAGAGAGAGAGAGACTTCTAATTTGATACAAACAAATAATGATAGCAATATTGTCATATGTAGCGCCCAACGTGTGCGAGTACTGCGTCTGTGTGCCCTGGTTGTGGTATCACAGGCGGTGGCGCCTGCTTAGACACAACCACACGGGCTTGGGACGGGAGTGCAAACTAGGCAGGTGCCACGTACCTTATTTTATCGCAAAACTTAGTTTGGCTACTGTATGTAGGTGTATGTATGCGAGTACCTGCATCAGGATGTATGTAGGTGTATGTATGTGAGTAGCCTACCTGCATCAGGATGTATGTAGGTGTATGTATGTGAGTAGCCTACCTGCATCAGGATGTATGTAGGTGTATGTATGTGAGTAGCCTACCTGCATCAGGATGTATGTAGGTGTATGTATGTGAGTAGCCTACCTGCATCAGGATGTATGTAGGTGTATGTATGTGAGTAGCCTACCTGCATCAGGATGTATGTAGGTGTATGTATGTGAGTAGCCTACCTGCATCAGGATGTATGTAGGTGTATGTATGTGAGTAGCCTACCTGCATCAGGATGTATGTAGGTGTATGTATGTGAGTAGCCTACCTGCATCAGGATGTATGTAGGTGTATGTATGTGAGTAGCCTACCTGCATCAGGATGTATGTAGGTGTATGTATGTGAGTAGCCTACCTGCATCAGGATGTATGTAGGTGTATGTATGTGAGTAGCCTACCTGCATCAGGATGTATGTAGGTGTATGTATGTGAGTAGCCTACCTGCATCAGGATGTATGTAGGTGTATGTATGTGAGTAGCCTACCTGCATCAGGATGTATGTAGGTGTATGTATGTGAGTAGCCTACCTGCATCAGGATGTATGTAGGTGTATGTATGTGAGTAGCCTACCTGCATCAGGATGTATGTAGGTGTATGTATGTGAGTAGCCTACCTGCATCAGGATGTATGTAGGTGTATGTATGTGAGTAGCCTACCTGCATCAGGATGTATGTAGGTGTATGTATGTGAGTAGCCTACCTGCATCAGGATGTATGTAGGTGTATGTATGTGAGTAGCCTACCTGCATCAGGATGTATGTAGGTGTATGTATGTGAGTAGCCTACCTGCATCAGGATGTATGTAGGTGTATGTATGTGAGTAGCCTACCTGCATCAGGATGTATGTAGGTGTATGTATGTGAGTAGCCTACCTGCATCAGGATGTATGTAGGTGTATGTATGTGAGTAGCCTACCTGCATCAGGATAATAATAATAATAATAATAATAAACGGTTTATTAAAGAATGGCAGCCTCATGAGCTGAAAATACACATTTTACAATTTAGTGGATGAACATGAGATGTACAGATATGAGGATGGTAAGCTTAGTTTACAAACAAAATAAATAAATACAATAATGATGCATGTGCAAAATACAAATTATCATAAAATAACCATGAGAGTAAGTGATATACAGTACATATACACATTTATTTACTTACTCATATACAGAACATACGTATATACACGTACGTGCGCACATACATATACATACATATATAGGAACATAAGAACATGCAGTAAGTGTACACAAACGCTCACGTATGCACACAAACATACATACATACAGAAACTGTTTTGGTATGGTCAGGGTAAAGAGGGTGCAGGTACTACAATGGGAGGTTAATCCTCGGTAGTGTAGGTGTGTGTGTGTGTGTGTGTGTGTGTGACAGAAGGCGAAATATGGAAGAGCTGGGCGTTCTATTGTTAAGGGTGGAAATACATGGATGAAGATACGCGAACACTTAATAATAGATAATGCTTATGCATAGATTTATAATTAGAAGTTGCGCTAGTGAGCAATATGTTCTCGCTCATATGTATTATGTACGTATATTTACATACATATGTGCATATGACCATATAAATACACGTACAGTACATATATATATTATATACCTTATATTCTCAACCGGGCTCGAACCATTGACAGCACATACACACAGACATACATATACATAAATATATGCACATTACATGCATATATGCTCTTCTCTTATCCTACCTGATACTCTCAGCCGGGCTCGAACCACAAACAGTATACACTATAGACACATATATATATACATAAATAACGCATACATACATACACATATACGCACACATACATACACATATACTGCACATACATAGATACATATATACACATATACATAAACAAACTCAAGCAAATACATACATAATTATATTCTAATACACACACGCACACACACTTATGCATATATTATTAAAGGTGGGCGCGTATATATGGTGTGACAGGCCGTTATTACACATTATTAATAATATTAACAATGGTTGGGATAGGGCTATTTTTATATCTGTCAGTTCTTGCTCTTATTGGTTGGAGTGTGTTGAAATGACGAGCTGCACGTGTAGGTCTAGGGGCGTCTGGTGGAAGTAAGCTTCTGTGTCGTGGGTGAACAAGCAGCTTAGATGCAAACTGTTTGAGTGTGTTGTAGTGGTGGGTTGAGAGTGCAGGTATGCTAAGGGTGGTGAGAGCTTCCTCGTACCCTGGATATGTGCCACCCAGGATGATCCTGCATGCCCTCCTCTGAACTCTCTCCAGTTGACGTTGTTGTGTTAGGGTTAGGAGGACCAGGCGGGAGAGGCGTAGGTGAGCTTAGGGAGTATGAAGGTGTTATATATACTCTTCAGCTCATTCTCCGGCGCCCCCAGGGATCTCAACCGCCTTAGCATAAACAACTTGTAAGTGGCGGTCCTGACTGTGGTAGTTACATGTTTCTTCCAGTTCAGTTTGTTGTCCACAGTGATTCTGAGGAGTTTGGTGGACTCAACAAGCTGAAGGGGATGAGGACCAATTGTGACAGTGGGTGGAGGAAGGTCGGTAACGGAAGTGTTGATGTGCATGACCACTGTCTTGTCATGATTGATAGTCACACGATTGTCTGTGGTCCAGGCTTGAAGACGGTCGAGGATGTCTTGTAGGGGGTCATAGTTAGGGGAGGTGTTATCGACAGTAATGCCGACTGTCGAGTCGTCCACGTACTTCCAGTGGAATGGGGTGTCCTTTAGGGTATCATTAATCAAGATGAGGAACAATAGAGGCCCCATCTTTGTGCCCTGTGGGACTCCACATGTGATGTCTAGGAAGGTGGAGATGAAGCCTTGGTATCGCACTGCTTGTCGTCTGTCACTAAGGAAGTCGGTCAACCACGCAACCAGGGTAGGATGTAGCCCCAACTTTATGGCTTTGTTGATGATGATGGTGTGGTCAACAAGGTCAAATGCTTTCCTGAAGTCAATAAAGGCAAGGGCGAGGGAAGTCTTTCTCTTCTCAAGATTTGTGTAAATATAATCTAGGAAGCTAATAAGACAGTGAGTGGTGGAGGAGGTTTTTACGTTGCCAAACTGTTGGGGATCTATCAAGTGACGGATTTGTGAGTAAGCCCAGGTGAATACAAAGTCCTCACAGATTAGACTAGGGATGGGCATAAGGGCAATTGGTCTGAGTTCATTAAGAGAATGTGGGGAGGGGGTTTTGGGGATTGGAGTGACGTATGAAGTTTTCCAGTCTGCAGGGCATTTACTTTGCCTTAAGGAGGCATTAATTATCGAGCAAAGGGGGGTGGCAAATTCCACCGAAAATTCTTTGTATATTTTCATGGGTAGGTCTACTGGGGTTGTTGATCTTTTTTATTTGAAACTGGAAAGCTTTTTGGCCACTTCAAATTTTTGAACAGTTACTGGGGGGGAAGGGGATGGGAGGAAGGCAGGGAGGTTGGTGCGGTCTAGTTTGGGGAGGGTTTGGCAGATGGTAGAGAAGTGATTATTTATCAGTTCAGGTGCATCTACACGAGGGACATGGGAAACACAGGGGATCGAAGGAGTCCCACTACTTAAGCCACAAAGATTCTTAATTTTAGAGTACCACTGACTGATATTGGTTTGTTTTAAATGATGAATCTTTGTAGGGTAGTAGGACTTCTTCGCCCAACGGATTTCCCTTATCACAATGTTGCGTAGGTCCTTGTAGCGATTGTTGTCCGTGTAGAAGGCCTTGTTCCGATTCTGCATCAGTCTCTTGATCCGAGGAGTAATCCATGGGACGTCAGAGGGGTGCATTTTGGTCCTCTTGGTGGGGAAGAAGTGGTGGTAGGCTTCGGTGGTGGTAGATACAAAGTTGTCCCATTTGGCATTAACATCTTCTTCAGTGAGAACCTCCGTCCACGGGTAATGAACCAACCACTGCCCGAACCCCCGCATTGCAGAGTCTGGCGTTGGTCGTTAGGTCCGGATGACGGGGGTCTGTTGATGGGAGGTGGTAGGGGCAGGTGACCAGAACACAGAGAGATGAGTGCTGCATCCCACAGGAGGTAAAGGTTCAGGTGGGAGGTACTGCTCATCCATGTCTGTCAAAATAAGGTCAAGAGTGTTGTGGTTGTGGGTGAGGAAGTCAACAATTTGTGAAAGATGCAGCTGTTCTTGAATCTCACAGGTGTCTAGTTCATTGAAATCCCCACAAACCACCAACTTGGATGATGGAAATTGGAGTTTGAGATCATCACATGTATCGATGATGTGGTTGATTAGTGCGGGGCCGGTGGGTGAGCATGGTGGGTGGTAGATCACACAGTAGATAATGGAGGCAGTGTGACGAGGGTGGGAGGGGGGATTAACTCTCACCCAGAGTGCTTCGATTCCCTCCGGGACCTCAATATCCAGGCGAGATGCACACAGCTGTTTCCGGGCGAAAATAGCTACTCCTCCCCCCCTCCTCTCTGTCCGAAGTTGGTGAAAGAGGTCATAGTTTTGCATCACGCATATTTCTGGGGTGATTTGCCATGCTTCAGTAACTGCTACAATATCAGCACTAATTTGTTTAACTGTCACAATAAGTTCGTCGAGTTTATTACACAAAGAGGTGACATTGGACAGTAGCAGCGATGGGAGGTTATACCAAATACGGGGAACCTCAAAATGTGCGTATGGTTTCTCTACTGTCACTTTTTTAGGTACTTTTTTGTGTGTTTTTATGATAGGAATTCGCTTGGGGACATTCCTACCTCCTCTCCGGCCACGATTGTGAAAAATTTTCAATTCTTTTAAACGCACTATAGTGTCTGAAGGTGGGTATCCAGCCCCCTTTTTAAGACGAATTAAGGAGGAGGCAGAGTAGCAAGGCGACATGGTTGATTATGCTCTGTTTCCTGTTTCATGTCTAGTTCGTTTGGTAATACACAATAACACTGTAAATTACAATTGCACTTATCATAAATAGATTGTTCACTTGAGGTACAGATGGAGTCGAGGATGAACTGTGTGAAGGTGAAAGGTGAAAGGTCACAAATCCGACCCGGGCGGCTACGAGAGCGCCTTGGAGCACGTCTTCACCTCACGGTATCAGGCGGCCACGAATGTAGGTGTATGTATGTGAGTAGCCTACCTGCCTCAGGATGTATGTATGTGAGTACCTGCATCAGGATGTATGTATGTGAGTACCTGCCTCAGGATGTATGTATGTGAGTACCTGCCTCAGGATGTATGTATGTGAGTACCTGCATCAGGATGTATGTAGGTGTATGTTTGTGAGTATCTGCGTCAGGATGTATGTATGTGTATGTATGCGAGTACCTGCCTCAGGATGTATGTATGTGAGTACCTGCCTCAGGATGTATTTTTTTTTCTTTTCTATGTGATTGAGGGAGGCAAAAGGCAAAACTGCCTATAGCGAGTGCCTCCCCCATAGTTGAAAGAGTGACAGGGCCAAAATCAAGGGACGTTCGAGCCAAAATGCCTGGACACACTGAGTTTGAAGCAATTTAAGTCATAGGAAGAGGGAAAGACCGATTCTGGGAGAGAGTTCCAGAGCTCAGATGTTGAGTAGAAGAAAGTTGGAGAGTAACGTTTCACTCTTGGGTTGGAGTTGCACAGAGTAGGGGTGGGATTGAGTTGCAAGACGGGTACCACGTGCCCTACGTAAAGGAGGTGGTATGCACTGGGATAGCTCTGAGGAACACTGATTATTATAGTAGCGATAGAATAGCGAGAGAGATGCAACATTGCGGCGGAGAGAGAGAGATATTGCAGAGAGTTGGTGAGTGGACGGGAGTTAATGATACGAAAGGCCTTCCTTTCAACTTTGTCTAGGAGAGCGGTGTGAGAGGAACCTCCCCACACATGTGAACAATACTCAATACAAGGGCGCACTATGCCCCTGTACAGAGCAAGAAGCTGTGCAGGGGAAAAGAACCCCCTAAGGCGTTTGAGCACACCCAGCTTCTGGGAGGCTGCCTTAGCAAGACTGGTAATATGGTCCTTCCAAATGAGAGCAGAAGAAAAAGAGACCCCAAGAATATTGAGAGAAGATGAAGGGTCAATTTTTGTATTGTTGAAGAATAAGGGATAGTCCGCTGGGAGATCCTGACGGGTAGATAGATGGAGAAATTGGGTTTTGGAAGCATTAAAGTTAACAAGGTTTTCTCTGCCCCAATTGGAAATAGTATTTAGATCAGAATTTAAGAGTTCTATGGCTTCATTACGTTTGTCGTTGAGGGATTGCTGGCTGGGGCGTTCTGAAAAAGTAATGGAGTAGTGTAAGGTTGAGTCGTCTGCGTATGAATGGATGGGAATTAAGGTACAGTTAAGGAGATCATTTATAAAAATTAGAAAGAGAATAGGAGATAGGACAGAGCCCTGAGGAACACCGGAGTTTATAGGGTGAGGAAGTGAACAGTGGCCGTCCACAACCGCAGCTATGGAACGGCTGGAAAGGAAATTAGAGACAAAGGCACAGATGGAGGGATAGAAACCGAAGGAGGGTAGTTTAGAAATTAAAGATTTATGCCAGACTCTATCGAAGGCTTTCGATATGTCTAGTGCAATAGAAAAAGTCTAACCGAAGTCCCGAAAGGAGGATGACCAAGAGTTAGTAAGATATGAAAGAAGATCACCAGTAGAGCGACCCTTAAGGAAGCCATACTGGCGATCTGAGAGCAGATTATGAGAAGAGAAATGCTTAAGAAATTTGGAAGCAATAATAGTTTCAAAAACTTTAGAAAGACAAGAGATAAGAGCAATTTGACGATAGTTGGAGGGTTGAGAGCGGTCACCCTTCTTTGGGACAGGTTGAATGTGAGCAAACTTCCAGCATGAAGGGAAGACGTTAGAGGATAGACAGAGACGAAAGAGTTTGCCTAGGCAGGGAGTCAGCACGGAAGCACAGTTTTTGAGAACAATAGGAGGAACACCGTCCGGACCGTACGCCTTATTAGTGTTAAGCCCAGAGAGGGTAGAAAGTACATCTTTAGAAGAGATTAGGATATTAGGCATAAGTAAGAGAGAGGAGGGCGGAGAGGGAGGAATAGCACCGGAATCATCCAAGGTGGAGTTTCTAGCAAAAGTTTGAGCGAAGAGTTTAGCTTTGTCAGAGGAATTAGTGATGGTTGTGCCATCAGAGTGGGAAAGGGGAGGGAAAGACGAGGAAGATAAATTGTTGGAGAGGTTTTTGGCTAGATGCCAGAAAGCTTGGGAAGAGCTAGAGTTGGATAGTTCAGTGCATTTATTATTGATGAAAGAGTGTTTGGCAAGTCGAAGAACAGATTTGGCTTGATTCCGGGCAGAAACATATGAAGAATGAGAGTCTTGAGTTTTAAGGCGTCGGTACCGTTTGAATGCTTCCTCCTTATTGCGGACAGCAGTAGAACAGGCGTGAGTAAACCAAGATTTTTTAGCATTAGACTGAGAGAAAGAGAATGGAATGTATGCTTCCATGCCCGATAGGATTACCTCGGTAATGCGTTCAGCACTCTCCGAGGGTCCTCGGCCATGGAAGCAGAAATCATTCCATGGGAAATCAAAGAAGTACTGCCGAAGAGCCTCCCAGTCGGCAGCGCCAAAGTGCCACAAGCGCCGCCGGCTAGGAGGATCGGGTGGCTGTACTGGAGAGATAGGACAGGTGACAGAGATAAGTTTATGGTCGGAGGAGCCCAAAGGAGAGAAAAGATCGACAGTATAAGAAGAAGGGTTAGAAGTTAGAAACAGGTCAAGAATGTTGGGCCGATCTCCGGTGCGATCCGGGATACGGGTGGGTTGCTGAACTAACTGCTCTAGGTCATTTAGGATAGAAAAGACGTAGGCTTGTTCACCAGGTGGATCAGTAGTGTGAGAGGAGAGCCATTGGCGGTGGTGAACGTTGAAATCTCCTAAGATGGAGAAATGGATAGAATGTGTTCCACTGTAGAGTTTAGATAGTCAAAGAATTTGGGAAAGTTGGTAGAGTTAGGGGAAAGATAGACAGCACAGAAATATTTAGTAAGAGAATGACAGGAAAGTTTGAGCCATAAAGTTGAGAATTCAGAGGAGTCTGTATGTATGCGAGTACCTGCCTCAGGATGTATGTATGCGAGTACCTGCCTCAGGATGTATATATGCGAGTACCTGCCTCAGGATGTATGTATGCGAGTACCTGCCTCAGGATGCATGTATGCGAGTACCTGCCTCAGGATGTATGTATGTGAGTACCTGCGTCAGGATGTATATTTGTGTGTGCGTGTACGTGCCCTTGTATGTTCGTATGGTATTGGGTGTGTTTTTTTGTTTTTTTTATGTGAATGAGGGAGACAAAAGGCCGAACTGCCTGTAGATAATACCTCCCCCAGAGTTAAAAGAGTGACAGGGCCAAAAATCAAGGGACGTTCGACCCAAAATGCCTGGACACACGGAATTTGAAGCAATTTAAGTCATTGGAAGAGGAAAAGACTGATTCTGGGAGAGAGTTCCAGAGCTCAGCTGTTGAATAGAAGAACGACAGAGTAAAGTTTCACTCTTGGGTTGGAGAGTTGCACTGAGTAGAGTTGGGATTGTGTTGCAAGACGAGTACCACGTACCTTACATAGAGAAGGTGGTATACACTGGGAGAGCTCTGAGGAACACTGATTATTGTAGTATCGATAGAATAGCAAGAGAGATGCAACATTGCGGTGAAGAGAGAGAGTTGGTGAGTGGACGGGATTTAATGATACAAAAGGCCTTCCTTTCTACTGTGTCTAGGAGTGCGATGTGAGAGGATCCTCCATACACATATGAACAATACTCAATACAAGGATGCACTGTGCCCCTGCCCAGAGTAAGAAGCTGTGCAGGGGTAAAGAACCTCTTAGAGCGGTTGAGCAAACCCAACTTCTGTGAGGCTGCCTTAGCAATTTGGTAATATGGTTTTTCCAAGTGAGAGCAATTTGGTAATATGGTTTTTCCAAGTGAGAGCAGAAGAAAAAGAGACACCAAGAATATTGAGAGAAGATGAAGGATTGATTTTTGTATTGTTGAAGTATAAGGGATAGTCCTCTGGGAGCTCCGGACTGGTAGTAAGATGGAGACATTGGGTTTTGGAAGCATTAAAGGCAACAAGGTTATTGGGTGAGTGCGTGTGTTTATGTATATAGAGGTGTGTGTGTGTGTACTTACTCTAGTTGTACTTACTCTAGTTGTATTGCGGGAGTGAGCATGCTCGTTATTTCCCGCCTCCTATATGTGTAGGTGTTATATGTATCGTTGGAATGGCTGTGGATGTGTGTGTAGTCTGTATTTTTAGCCAATTGGCGACATCGGAAACGAAGGCTTAGGGTGGATCTGTATGGTACCATTCTCACTATAGACGGTACCGTCTCGCCCGAAGGCTTAGGTAGCCATCAGCTTAGGTGAACCATATGATACCCATCTCGCCTTGTACCATTTTTGCCAACCCCAGATGGGACGTCACAACGTCGTCCACTTATTCCAGGTACCTATTTACAGCTAGGTGAACTGAGGCTAACACATGAAAGGAGACAAGCCCAATTTGTCTCCGCCCGGCCGGGGGATTGAACCCCCGACCCCTCGTGTGTGAGACGAGAGCGCTACCTACTAGGCTACGGGCTGTAGCTGTGTGTGTGTGTGTGTGTGTGTGTGTGTAAGCTCTACATACAATTCCTATGGTTGAGTATACTGTACAATATTATGGCATTACAATCGGTGACTTACTGTAGTGACTTCAAAATCACTACAGTAAGTCACCGATTGTAATGCCATGATATTGTACAGTATACTCAACCACAGGAATTGTATGTAGCACACACACACACACACACACACACACACACACACACACACACACACACACACACACACACACACACACACACACACACACCTCTATATACATAAACACACGCACTCACCCAATAACCTTGTTGCCTTTAATGCTTCCAAAACCCAATGTCTCCATCTTACTACCAGTCCGGAGCTCCCAGAGGACTATCCCTTATACTTCAACAATACAAAAATCAATCCTTCATCTTCTCTCAATATTCTTGGTGTCTTTTTCTTCTGCTCTCACTTGGAAAAACCATATTACCAAATTGCTAAGGCAGCCTCACAGAAGCTGGGTTTGCTCAACCGCTCTAAGGGGTTCTTTACCCCTGCACAGCTTCTTACTCTGGGCAGGGGCACAGTGCATCCTTGTATTGAGTATTGTTCTCATGTGTATGGAGGATCCTCTCACATCGCACTCCTAGACACAGTAGAAAGGAAGGCCTTTTGTATCATTAACTCCCGTCCACTCACCAACTCTCTCTCTTCACCGCAATGTTGTATCTCTCTTGCTATTTATCGATATCGAACAAGTAAGTATTCGAAATCATATCTATTTGCCTCTGTCGAAAAAGTTACATTTCGAAAGTCTATCTTTTCATCTTAGCCGGAAAGAGTTAGAAATAATCTTCTATTATAACAAAGATAATACGAAAATCAACATCAAAACAAAAATATAAATAATACCAACAAAAGTAAAAGTACAATACCTAAAATAGCATCCCATAGCACCAACGGACTCGTGTTTGTGAAAAAGTTCTAAACAGTTAAAAACTGTCTTTGCATAAAGCAATAATAAGGCGAATAACAACAACACAATTAGAAAGGTAACACTAGTTAAAAGAAGAAGAACAACATAATTTCCTAACATTAACTGGGTGGTAAAATGAGAACAATAGAACACAGACGATATCAGAGGTGATGCAGTATTGTCTATTGACGATCAAATTCCTCCCGACACCTTTGACTAACATTCGTCTCACAAGAGTGGTTGAAACTGACACGGGTCCACTTCTGTGAGAAAACCTTTGTTCTCGGGCCTAAGGTTATGAGAGACTGGGCCTATACTAGTCTCTTTAAAAATTAGATGCAAGTCACAAACCAGAAATTCGGTTGCATTAAGAAATGTATTGACAGCTTAAGAGTTAGATGGTTCCTGGACAACTCAACCAATAGACCGTTTCAACCAGTATATCTCAACCAGTGTCAAATCAAGCAGAGCAAACAAAAGAGGTGTCAAATTGCAGTTCAAACTTAACTGTACCTTAACGTAACCTAACTTTACAGTAGATCGATCAAGTGGAACTGTTTATATGATAATATATACGAAATCAAATATTAATTATAACAGTATGCATGACACTTGGCTTTGCTCTATAAGATATAAACTGTAAATTATGGACTGCAGATATACCACAGGTATAAAGTGGTAATGTATTCTGCTAGTGTGGTGCAAAAGAACTTGTGCAGTTTTATAACAGACCAGCTGCCAATCTTAATGGAACTGCCAAACTTTTCTTTACTATTTATCTATCTATGTGCCTATCTCTCTCTCTTTCGTGTATATATACAGTTTATATATTGATAATATATATATATACATATTGATCTAGTGTAGCTATCGATATGTGGTTTGTTTACGTTATACTTCCCTATCTATCTATTGCCTGACGCCGTGATCCCCGAAGGGGTGGCCACGAACGAACCGCCCCCATGCACCTGTCCCCATTCAGTCGACGCCCCTCCCCCCAACCAGCACCGCCTTCGTTCATGTACTTCCTCACTCCATCCTTCCACCTCTCATTCGGTCTACCTCTCCCTCTCTGTCCCTCCACCTCGCTCTCGTACACCCTCTTAGTCATTCTCTCGCTTTCCATACGTTCCATATGGCCGAACCATCTCAAGTTGTTCCTTTTCACACTTTCCAGCACATCTACCTCCACACCACACCTCCTTCTTACTTCCTCATTAGTCTGTCTATCCCTCCATGTAACTCCGCACACACTCCTTAAGTAATTCATTTCCACTGCTCTCACTCTTGGTCTGAGTCTCTCAACCAATGTCTATGCTTCGCTTCTGTAAGTCAGTGTCGTGATTACCACACTGTCATGCAAGGACTTCTTCACTTCCATACTGACCACCCTATTTCTTGTTACTGCTTTTAGCGTTCCTACTACCCTCTTCCCCTGTTGTACTCTCTCCTGCACTTCTTCATCCATAGTCCCATATTTACTCAACACACTGCCCAGATACTTAAAAGAGTTGACGATCTCCATAGCCTGACCGTTCAGCTTCACCTCACACTCTGTGACTTCACCCCTTTCGAAGACCATAACCTTGCTCTTCCCCGCATTTACCTTCAAATTCCGTTTTTCGCACACTGTTCCAAACTCATTTACCAGACCCTGCAACTCCCATTCATTATCACTCATCAGAACTGTATCATCCGAAAACAGCAGTATAGGTAGCTTCCACTCAATTCCCTCCCTTTTCAGCGATACACCAACATCCACTGCTCTTGATAGTATTTCTTTCATGACTCCATCCACATATACAGTAATCAACCACGGGGACATCACACACCCCTGTTTCAAACCAGCATTCAGGTCAAAGAACTCGCTCTGCTCACTCTCCACACGTACTGCCGCCTTTGCACCCTCATACATGCTCTTCACTGCTTTCAGCAACTTGCCCTCCACTCCGTATATTCTAAGTACTTTCCACAAATAGTCCATAAAGGCAACATACACCTATTGTTTCTTCTCCAGATATTTCTCCACAACACAATTCAGGGTAAAAATCTGATCTACACATCCTCTTCCCTTCCTAAAACCTCCCTGCTCGTCGCCTATCCATTTCTCCGTTCTCACTCTCACTCTCTCAATCACTACCCTACTGTATACCTTCCCTACTACGCTTAGAAGACATATTCCTCGGTGGTTACCACACACTCCTCTTTCCCCTTTGCCCTTATATAAGGGGACTATTATGCCAGTCTTCCAGTCATCGGGTGCACTCTCCTTCTCCCATGCTAGTTTGCACATTTTCCATACCCATTCTATCACTATCTCACCACCATACCTCAACATTTCCCCACACACTCCATCTGTTCCTGGTGCTTTCCCCAACTTCACTCTTTTCATGGCTTCCCACACTTCTGACCTCCTGATCCCCACCTCCTCCTCCACTACTTCTCTTCTTCTCCCTCCCATACCATATCCAGCTATGTTTGCTGGCTCTTCATTCCTTACATTTACCATCTTTCGACTCTCTCTTGCTTCTCGGCTAGCATTCTCCCATTCTTATCTTTCACACCCTTACTGTTTCCCTTGCTACCTTCCCTAACTTTCTTGACTTCTTTCCAGAACAGTTTCTTACTCTCCCTCCATTTTACACTCAGATTCCTTCCAAATTCCTCATCTACTCTTCTCTTACTTTCCTTCACTACTCTCTTCACCACCCTCTTACTCTCCACGTACCTCGCTCGTTTCTGTCTCTCGAAATCTTCATTCCCTCTACTACCCAATCACTCTCTATATGCTTTCTTCTTTTCTTCCACAGCTATTCTTACCTCTTCTGTCCACCATGCTGTACCTTTCACTCCCCTCCCTCTTCTCCTCACTCCACACACCTCCTCACATGCTGCACAGATCTCATCCTTAAACACCTTGCTCATCTCCTCCACTTCCTCCATAACTTCCAGGTCGAACCCACCTAGTCCTCTTTCTACTGCCCTCCTGTACTCCTCCCTGACTTCCTCCTCCTGCAACCTCTCCACCCTCCTTTTGCCTCCCTCCAGCTCTCCTCACCCACTTCTTTTGTATCCTAACCTTAGCTACCACTACATAATGATCAGACAGACCCCCTCCAATACCCCGATACACCCTAGCATCCATCACAGCTTTCTTCATTCGTTCATCCACACATACTTAATCAATCAATGACTTTCGTTCCACCACTGTCTTATCCTTCATCGTCAACATCCGTTTCCACGTGTACCTGTGGATCATTCTGTGTCGGAAGAAGGTGTTGGCTATCCACAGCCTCCTCCCCACACATACGTCCACAAGTGCACTACCATTCCCATTCACCTCTGTTGGTACCCCCCACCCTCCCATCACTCCCTCAACTTTCCTATCACCCACCTTACCATTCATATCCCCAATCAGAATTCTTTTTTCGTTCTTGTCAAACTTCTCCAGGCACACCTCCACATTCATCCAGAACTCCTCTTTCTTTCTTTCAAGTATATCCTCTGTCGGGGCATACACGCATACAATCACCCACGTTTGTATTCCTACTTTCATTCTCACCCACACAATCCTTGAACCCACAGACCCATACTCTCTTACACATTCCTTCCATTCGCTACTTACAAACAAACATGCACCTTCTCTCGCTGTTCCTTCACTCACTCCAGCACACACACCCATTCCACACTCCCACTCTCTCACATCTGAACCTTTCCATTTGGTCTTGTCATTCCACATACATCCAGCCTGGCATTCACTAACACTTCCAGAACCTCTCTCTCTTTTGTGCCATCATTCATGCCACTAACATTCCACGTAGCCATTCTCAGAATGTCCGAAGGAATGTCCTTAGTCGGTCGTGGTTCTTCAACGTAGGTTCCGTCCGCATCCGAGGCTGTTCGTTCGTTTTTCTTTGCTTAGATATTTTTTCCGGGTGGGGGTCGCAAGCCCACCAACCCAACCTCGTTTGTCGCCTCTTACGACACGCAGAAGGCACGCGAGGCATATTCTATTCCCTATTCCCTTACTTGGATTAATTTACTTCAATACGATCTACTTTACAATAAATGGAGTTCAAGAAGTAATTTCTTCAGTGGATGTATTTATGTCACTCTAATTGAAGCAACAACATATTGTCGTGCAATTTATTAGCTAACGATGTTATATTTTTTATATTAGAAGCTACCAAAAAATAATTTCGAGAACTAATTGTTTTTCACCTTTAGCTGCTAAAAATGGCGGCACAAATCAAATATCAGCCAGCATATAAACTTTAGCTATAAAATATGGTGGGAATTACCTGACACTAAATTCCAGGAGTATATTTTACTGTGATTCATTGTCCTTGATAAACTACGTCGTTAACGCCAGCTATGGTGGGTGAGTCACGCTCGCGTCATTTAATGGGTGAATCGTGCGCCACATCTTAAAAACAAGAAGGAGAAGGAGGTCAAGTCGACGGTAATCTTTGTTTACAGTCGGGATTTTGATTATTTTTGGTGTTATTTCTCGTTGAAATCGTTTTTTTTAAGTTGTTAATAACTAAATTCCTCCATGCGGAGTATAATGAGACAAATATGGCGAGTCTATTGATCCCATTTTCTCTAATAAATGTTTTCTAATAACGTTGCTCTAGTGTTGTTTAAGATTATTAGAAAAAGAAACTCCAAGAATATTGAAAAAAGCTGAAGGGTTGTTGTGTGTATTACTGAAGAATAAGGGAAAGTCGTGTAGAAAATTGTGACGGGTAGAAAGGAGAAATTGTTTTGAATGCATTGAAAGTGATACAACTGTCTCTGCCCCAATAGGAGATATTTGATACAACAGAAGATAGGCGTGCTATGGCCTCATCAAGTGAGTTTTGGAGTGATTGCATGCTGGGTTATTGTGGAAAACTAGTTGAATAGGGTAAGGTAGAGTCATCAGCATATGAGAGTATAGGACTAGAGGTACAGTTGAGTTCTTGAATAATTATTAGAAAGATAACTGGAGACAGGATAGAACCCTAAGGAACACCGGAATTGATAGGTTGACAAAGTGAGCGATGGCTGTCCACAACCGCAGCTATGAAACGGCCGGGGAAAAGGTTATATTAAGGACCGACAGTAGTTCCATCGATCTTTATGTGCTTAATAAGTCTGTAATAGCTTACACCTTCTTGCTATACATGTCATTAAGAGCTGACATGTATAAGAAGAGAGAAAGAAAAAAACAGGTAAGACAATTCATACCTATAGATGGCTCTATAGGCCATTTTTTGCACCTCGTCTGACCTTTTTCGCACCGCAAATCAGTCTACAGGGACGCCACACCAGTCCTTTGTCATTGTATATTTTCGGGAGCCAATTAGCTTACGATATTAAATCACATCACATTCAACATCCAATCATCTGCCCCCACGATCCCCGCCACCACCCACAACATCGTTTCTACCGTCAGTTGAACCATGGATTCCTTGTGTACTGGATATAGTGCTTCTTCTGACCCTTTAGGACCTACAGTGATTTCAGCATTTAGTATTTTGTTTTTGTGTTTTTCCTTCATATACTGTGTATTGATGTGTAGCTAAATTGAGTATTTACCTATTATCCAACAATCTAAAAACACGGCCCCCACAAGTGGGGAGGGCTATGAAGATCAGGCTCGTGTATCCCTTGGCGAGCCGTTTTTGTTTTTCCCCTTATTGATCTATATATATGATGATGACAATAAGTCACAGGGAGTGAGCGGGGGCTCTGACCCACACCGACGTGTTTACACCAATTTAGGGTTTGTTTTACTTTGAAAACATGAAAATCCGAGCCAATTTTGGAAAAACTAAATAAGATGGTCACCAATTTTCCCATGGATTTTTTTATTTTTCCCTGTTAGTTTTCATCAATATATAGTGTTTGGAAATAATTGCAACCCTCGGCGAAACCGTTTTCCCCATTATACAACGATCTTAAGACACGCCGCCCGATAGTGGGGAGGGCTATGAAGTACAGGGAAAATGAGGGGTTAAATGCGTAAAACGGCGATTAGAACTTATTTTAGCAAAACTTGGCTCGGGTTTTAAGGTATTTCTAAGGCCTAAAACCCAATATTTCGAAAACCCGAGCCAAGTTTTGGCCAAAGCTGGCTCGGATTTTGAGAGTTTGTAGCCAACAAAATGACAGTAACCTCATTTAGAAATTTGGCTCAGGTTTCCCGAAATTGCAAAGGCATAAAACCCGAATTTTGGAAAACCCGAGCCAAGTTTTGGCAAAACTTGGCTCGGATTTTGCGAATTTTAAGAGTAAACAAATTACAGTAACCTAATTTAGAATTTTGGCTCATGTTTCCCTAAATTGCAAACCCCAAAAAGCATAATTTTGGAAAACCCGAGCCAATTTTTGGCAAAACTTGGATCGTATTTTGAGAATCGAAAAAGACTAACTACATGTCGGAAATCGGCTCATGATTTCCCTAATTGCAAAGCCATATAACCAGATTTATCGAAAACGTAGCACTTATTTAAATCATAAATATCCAGTAACATAGACCTAGTACATTGGATACAAGCCTAATCCACACCTAACGCCTACAATGTGTCCGTAGTACCTAGTAGGCCTACGTGGGATACAACATGGCGGTTGGGCCGGCGCCCATTTAGTAGCCTACCGGTATTCGGCCGTATCTGTAAATACGAATGCGAGGAACTTAGAGCGAATTCCTGATCGAGCGGATGCACAATCCAATCTAATTAACCTAACCTAACCTAACCTAACCTAACCTAACCTAACTTAACCTAACCTAACCTAACTTAACCTAACTTAACCTAACCTAACTTAACCTAACCTAACTTAACCTAACTTAACTTAACCTAACCTAACTTAACCTAACCTAACTTAACTTAACCTAACTTAACCTAACCTAACCTAACTTAACCTAACTTAACCTAACCTAACTTAACCTAACCTAACTTAACTTAACCTAACCTAACTTAACCTAACCTAACTTAACC
This sequence comes from Lithodes maja, assembly GCA_037953745.1. NCBI lineage: Eukaryota > Metazoa > Arthropoda > Malacostraca > Decapoda > Lithodidae > Lithodes > Lithodes maja. The sequence goes on along the minus strand of JBAKBP010000954.1, from coordinate 192,167 downwards.
TAACCTAACTTAACTTAACCTAACCTAACTTAACCTAACCTAACTTAACCTAACTTAACCTAACCTAACTTAACTTAACCTAACTTAACCTAACCTAACTTAACCTAACCTAACTTAACTTAACCTAACTTAACCTAACCTAACTTAACCTAACCTAACTTAACCTAACCTAACTTAACTTAACCTAACTTAACCTAACCTAACTTAAATGCGCCTCCGCTCGAATATGAATTCGCTCGAAGTGTCCAGATACCGTAAATACTACCGCAACTACGAATCTTGTTTCTGAAACCTAGTATACTAACCTAACCAAACAACCCAACCTATCGACAGAGATGGGCAGGTGGAGTAGACTAAAAAGCTGGTGGACAGACCTCGGGAGACAGGTGAAAATAGCGTGTGTACGAATCGGTGCCGTCTATAGGAAGGGTTGACAACCATGTTTCGACAAAATTCCATTTTAGTACTATATATTTTTATTAGGTTTTGCCGAGGCTTAAAACACATTTTCATATTATGTTTAGAGCATATAAAATCCATACGCGTGTTCAAATATTGCAAAATAATTGGTGACCAACTTATTTAGTTATACTCCAATGTTTGCCAAAGTTGGCTCAAGTTGTTCCATCTATTGGTATTTCAAAAACAGTAAATCCCAAGCCACGTTTTATTCTAAATACCCTATTCTCCTCTTTGTATGCCTTTAACCCCACATGTTCTGTGTTCTTAGGTTGTTCGATAATGGGTAAAAATGCATTTCAGCTACTCACCACTACAAGAAACACTGTATATGAAGGAAAACAGGAACACAATATATATTAGTTGCTGAAATCACTGTCGGTCCTAGAAGTAGCCTTAATCAAAATTTGTGCCAATTTGTTGGTATCACTGGAGAGCCAAGTCTAGTTTCTCAGAGAGAGAGAGAGAGAGAGAGAGAGAGAAAGAGAGAGAGAGAGAGAGAGAGAGGAAGAAAGATATAATGTTGTATCCATACTTCAGTCAAAATAATGTAATTATCTTGCTTCAGGTTTCTCCTGTGTTAGTATGTTCAAAGACTTTGCCTATCAAGTAATTTAACCACAATGCCTAATTTGTAGTACCATCAAAAATTAATTTAAAGCTGGGTAGTAAGTATAGTCATTAATACTTTGCAGTCTAATACTGTAACTGTTAATGTTGGGGTTAATTGAGGGAGTTTGAGCACATACCAACAAAATATTTATATATTTGTATTACTTAATTATTTTACCAACCACATTTGTTTTCCACTCAACCCCCACCCCCACCCCCACCCACCTCTCCACCAATATTATGTCACCTCCACACCCATCGTTTGCCACCTCCACACCTTTACCTCCCTCTACCTCCCTCTACCTCTATTCTACCAGTAGAATAGCAACAACAGACCTATCCCGCAGAGGGAGATGAAGATGGGTAATTATATAATGTTGCGACTGTACTAGCTATTAAAATACAAATAACATAGAATATATATGTATAATATATATAGACTATAACAAGAACAAAATATAATACTATAATATGGAAAGGAACATACGGGTACTTAACGGAGGAAGTAAAGCTTATCACAGGACGCCGTATAACATACAGTATATCTGTGTTACGTCTGTACTGGTGCAGGGCCGCCATGATTGGGAAGTATAACTCGTTGCTGCTACCACCAAGAACTGAGGTGTCTGACTGTGTGAATGGATGGTCGTGTTGTTGAGAATTATGACGTATAGCGAACTGTGAGGGATTCATAATCAATCGTCGTGTTCGAACTGAGCGACTTAAGTGTTCATGAATACGTGTTTATAAATGTTTGTTTTTAATTACTTATATATGCTGCCCTACAGCAAGCACACGTAAATAGATATCCAACTGATAATTGTAGTTGTAGTGGAATTGTGCCTTTTAATTTGAAGAAGTGATGAAGTGTGATCTAAAGGCAACCTTTAATGAAATGTGTGGGAAAAAAACTGGTTGTGAAGCATTTGAAGATTTTTCTTGAGCTTGACACTTAGAGGTCCAGTGTACGAAATTGGGAAATATATGAAATTTTTAGGAACTGTGGGCATGGGAGTTTTTTCTGATGCAACGAATGTGTTGAGGGTTTTACCTATATAGGTATATGTAGCGTTCTTAGGGAAGTTGTAAATATACAATAATTATCTGAGGTATTTTGTTCAGTATCAAGATGAAAGAAAGAGGAACAAATCTCATATGCTCTGTGTGTGAGAGCACAAACTAAGTTAAGTTTTTAATTGGGGTACCCAGCTACTTACATTGATCCATTTGGATGCTTTACCGTTTATGACTACTCTTTGCTTTCTGTCACTGAGCCAATTTTCTATCCATTTCAACATACCGTCTTGTATTCCATGCACTTTTAGTTTCATCAATAAACATTGGTTGGGAACTTTGTCAAAGGTGTTTTTAAGAATTAAGGTATATATTATCTACAGCTTTTCTCTCATCACACCCCTGTTTCAACCCAACATTCAGATAAAAAAAAATAGCTCTTCTCATTTTCCACACGTATGGCCGCCTGTGCACCCTCATTATATGCTCTTCACTGCTTTCAGCAACATGCTATCTACTCTGTATATTCTAAGTACTTTCCACATGCCTTCTCTAACCACTCTGTCATAAGCCTTCTCCAAATCCACAAAGGCAACATACAGCTTTTGTTGCTTCTCCAGATATTTCTCCACAACACATTTCAGGGTAAAAATCTGATCTACACATTCTCTTCCCTTCCTAAAACCCCCCTGCTCGTCACCTATTCATTTATCCATCCTCGCTCTCACTCTCTTAATCAATACCCAACTGTACACCTTCCCTACTACGCTTAGAAGACATATTCCTTGGTGGTTACCACACACTCCTCTTTCCCCTTTACCCTTATATAGGGGGAATATTATGCCTGTCTTCCAGTCATCAGGTGCACTCCCCTTCTCCCATGCTAGTTTGCACATTTTCCATACCCATTCGATCACTATCTCACCACTATACCTCAGCATTCCCGCAAACACTCCACAGCACTCCTGGTGCTTTCCCCAACTTCACTCTATTCATGGCTTCACACACTTCTAACCTCCTGATCCCCACCTCCTCCTCCACTACTTCTCTTCTTCTCCCTCCCATACCCCATCCAACTATGTTTGCTGGCGCTTCATTCCTTACATTAAGCAATTCGTTGAAGTACTCCCTCCATCTTTCGACTCTCTCTTGCTTCTCGGCTAGCACTTGCCTATTCTTATCTTTCACACCCTTACTGTTTCCCTTGCTACCTTCCCTAACTTTCTTGACTTTTTTCCAGAACAGTTTCTTACACTCCCTCCATTTTACACTCAGATTCCTTTCAAATTCCTCATCTACTCTTCTCTTACTTTCCTTCACTACTCTCTTCACCACTCTCTTTCTCTCCAAGTACCTCGCTCATTTCTGTCTCTCCAAATCTTCATTCCCTCTACTACCAAACCACTCTCTCTACGCTTTCTTCTTGTCTTCCACAGCTATTTTACCTCTTCTGTCCACCATGCTGTACCCTTCACTCCCCTCCCTCTTCTCCTCACTCCACACACCTCCTCACATGCTGCACAGATCTCTTCCTTAACGCCTTACGAGCGGCCCGTAAGGAATTATTACTACCCGCCAAGCGGGTGGTTTTACCCTAAATGGCCTTGTTCCGTGCTCTTTTTCATGCATAAACAAGAGCCAGAGCGTAATACAATTATGTATCCCTGAAAGGGCATTAATTCAGCTTTCCAATGACACCAGAACCATCCTCCTACGACCACGCGTTCTCTTGCAACGATCGTGCAAGACGAAGGAAAAATCCCTAAAATACGGTAATTTCTTGACATAATACCCTGTGTAGTGAGGGAGGGAGGGTGGATGTGTGTGGAGTAAACGTCAGTAGGCCCGCGGGACCAGTGGCGAACGGTCAGAGCCCAACCTACGCTCCGCCCACCGCTCGTCTCTCTCTCAGAAGCAATATTGCTCCAAAATTGCACACAGACTTAAGTCGGGCCCCGCTCTTCGGGCAGGTGTTCTCTATACAGACTTAAGTCGGGCCCCGCTAATAAGGGGTTAAACACTTTGCTCATCTCCTCCACTTCCTCCATACCTTCCAGGTCAAACCTACCTAGTCGTCTTTCTACTGCTCTCCTGTACTCTTCCTTGATTTCCTTCTCCTGCAACCTCTCCTCCCTCCTCGCCATTCCACCTTCCTTTCGCCTCCCTCCAGCTCTCCTCACCCACTTATTTTGTATCCTAATTTTAGCTACCACTACACAATGGTCAGACAGACCCCCTCCAATACCCCTATGCATCTTAGTATCCAGCACATAATTCGTCATTCGTTCTTCCACACATATATAATAAATCAGTGCCTTTCGCTCCACCACTGTCTCATCCTTCTTATTACACATCACTTTCCATGTGTACCTGTGTATCATTCTGTGTCAGAAGAAGGTGTTGGCTATCCACAGCCTCCTCCCCACACATGCATCCATAAGTGCACTACCATTCCCATTCACCTCTGATGGTACACCCCACCACTCCATCAACTTTCTTTCTTATCACCCACCTTCCCATTCATATGCCCAATCAGAAATATTTGTTTGCACTTGCCAAACTTATCCATGCACGCCTCCACATTCACCCAGACCTCCTCTTTCTCTCTTACAGGTTTATTCTCTGTCGGAGCATACACACACACAATGACCCACGTTTGTATTCCTACTTTCATTATCACCCACACAATCCTTGAACCCACAGACCCATAGTCTCTTGTTTTTTACTTACAAACAAACATGCACCTTCTCTCGCTGTTTCCTCACTCGCTCCAGCACACACACCCATTCCACACTCCCACTCTCTCACATCTGTACCCCACCATTCGGTCTCAGAAATTCCACATACATCCAGCCTGGCATTCACTAACACTTGCAGGACCTCTCTCTCTTTTGTGTCATCATTCACGCCTCTCACATTCCAAGGCGCTATTCTAAGACGTGGTAGGTCGGGGTTCGTCAACATTAGGTCTGTTCACATCCGAGGCTCTTTGTACGTTTATCGTTGTAGTAAATATTTTGATTAGATTAAATATGGGCAAATTATTCAAACTCAAGCCTCATTTATTAACTTTGTTCCAGGTATCTTTGTTCGTAACAGAATATATTGTTTGACCATCAAAACATATCCAGAGCGGCTCACAAGTTTTCACAGTCAATATATATATAGTTTCATATTTCAATTCCAAAATTCAATGCCTCAAATATTAATCTTCATTCGTGCATAAAATGCATTGCCAGTCCCTTAGATATCTGCTAATGTGAATCGTCAATCTTTCGGGGCAAAGTGTTTTAGTCTCCATGTTAGATTTGTTAATATACTGTCAAAAAGTATTGTTTTTTGTTTGTATTGTTGATTGTAGTTTCAACTGCGTGTTCAATAGAAACAACAAACGGGTCACCTGATATTTAGAGAATATGAAGGTATATCATCGACCTTTACAAATAATCAGCCATTATTCTTAGGCTTTATATAATTATAATGCGCTGTTTAGGTACTAAATAGTTTTCTCCCTAAGCAAATATATTAATGTTTTCGCTTTAAATTCGACACTTAAATGGGATCTGTCTAGTATTCCCCTATATACCAATAAGGATTTTACAAAAAATAAAATTAATAAAAATAAAAATAAATAATATAAAATATATAAAGTATATATATATATATATATATATATATATATATATATAGGGTCAAATAAAACACGCTATTTCAAACTCAGCGGTCCAATCTACAATTATTTTACATTAATGCTGTGGCGATATTTGTTTATCAAAAGTGTAAATGTGCGTGGTGTCGTCGTTAGTTTTGTTAAAGGAAAATGTATATCTCTCTCCGAAATTCATGTTACCTATAAATCCCTCATGTGATCGTTCCTCGCCGGTGGTGGGGGTAGTCTGGGGCGCTGCTTTACCTGATTTTAACCTTTGTGTTATTCATCCCGCGGTGGGAGGTTTCTAGATTTGTGGGGCTGCACAAACTGTTTATCTTTTCATTGTTTTGGCCGCAGTATACTGTATATTTGGTGGCATAACTTGAGCTTGGTAATACTTTCGATAACGCTACGTAGATTGTTTAAACTGACCCCCAGTGACTCCTATCTAACTCCCAGTTAGTCCTGTATTACTCATATCGACTCGTATATTCCACTAATCCGAAAACGACCGTTAATTTTCAAATTTTGAATAACTCGCACTTCATTCCCGGTTTTATCCCGGTGACTCCTGGTAACTCCCAGTGACTCGCAGGGACACTCCCGCTGACTCCTACTCTGTCATGACGGCACGTGGAATTTCGGACACTCGCGGTCATATTCTCAAGAATCAACAGGAGTCATTACTCCTAGTGATTCTAGCTCGCATTCCTGACTGTGTGAAAGGCCCTTTACTAATAACTTAATTACGTACACCCAAACAAAATTTTATCATGTAAAGCGCTACAGTTCCAACGTTGCTCTTTAAGCCGCCATGTTTCCTCCTTCATATGACATATTAAGACTAACTCAAGACATCAAACGAATGGGAAGGGGATGGAAGGGAGGGCCCTACATCGTCAATGATTTTGGGGCCACTACTAAATATTAGGTTTTCCTTCTTCCCTCCGGAACTCAAACCTATAATTTATTAGTGACCCCTCCATCATTGACGATATGCCTGATATCTAAGACTGGAGGGGGTCATTCGTGACAATAAACCACTAACAAATACCATAGGTAGAGACAAAGAATCATATAACATTTTAAGTCTTTATTGCTTACATACAATAATATGTAAACATTTTTAAAAGAAAGCAGTGCATTACTTCAAAGAATATCTGCTTATAGTTGACCGATTAGGTACATCTGAGATCTCACATTGAGGTTCATCACAATTGTTGCTTAGGAACTTACTTATATTTCTGTTCAACTAAATACAGACACATACAGTATATCCTAGGATTATGTATTCTGTCTTTAAAACTTATTTGTACAATCCATATATTTTGTACACTTTGTTCATACTATATAGTTATAACTATGATAGATATCTTGTAAAAATAGAACAAAATATTTCATAGCTGTATAACCAGCTCGTCTAATACGTATCACAGCTCGTGATCTTATCACATCATCCGGCGGAGTGGCTCTAGGGGTCTTTATGGGCTTACCGACAACCCCCCCCCCCTCCTTTTTTACCTCTTAAGATTATACTTAAATTGTAATAGCACATGGACTAACTAGATCCGCTGCCGTAATGCCACAGAGGCTAGTGTTGGCTTATCCAGAGCCACAGACAGGTATCGCATCAAGAAAGTATGATTGGAAGCCCACAATTTAGTGTTAGCTATGTCATCAATTGAACAAATTTGTAAAAATCGAAGAGAGACAGCCCACTTTCTGATGTCGTGGGCTCTGCCCACTACGCCGGGATTACTTTCCCTAATGACGTCTACGAGTAGAGAAGCTAATTTCCTTCTCGTGACGCGAGTATCTGTGCTGTTGACCCATAAAAAGCCTGGTTGTTGAGGTTGTGCCACCCTCATAAATTTGATTAAAGCTTGTACTGGGCACAAGATATGATGCGTATGTCCGCGTTTGAGTGCCGGTACAGTAAATTCAGTAATTACATGATTACAATGTTCATTCTTTGCTATAAATGTAGGAGTTGGAGCAATTTGTAAGTATTCATTCAGTCTCCCAAACCTAAGGCAATTTGGTTCGTTGCTCATCGCCGCCAGCTCCGATACCCTGTTTCCTGTCGCTAAAGCCATAAGAAACACAGCCTTCTTCAATAATGAGTCAAAATCATGTGCTTGACTATACTTGCGCGAGTGACGTAAAGAGAGCTTTGTCTAGCGACCAGGTAGGCATTAGCTGACGTGGTGGTGGGCGCAGTTTAAAACATGCCCTCATGAACCCTTTCTCCTCTGCCTGTGGTATGGATAGACCAGTTAGGTCGTAAAAGGGGTTTCTAATGGCGGACAAGTGTTTTTTTAGAGTGACTACAGTAAAGCGCTTTTGTTCGAACAGATAATCTAAGTATTTAAAAGATCAAAGCTACTGACGAGTCTGTTTGCACCGTTTCTACTATCCAGGTTGTGAACGTTTTCCAATGAGATTGGTATTGCCTCCTGGTAGATATAGTGTATTGATTAAGAAACTTATTTGTAACACTCTCCCCCCATACTGAGTTAACCATTTGGCATTTTGAATGTCCAGAAGGCAAAAGTCAGCGAGGTCTTTAGGTTGCCAATTGTCTCCAAGTGGAAGTACGAGATCGGAAGTGACACCGGGTTCTCGCGCAACGCTTTCAATTGGTGGTACCACACCTGACCTGGCCAAAGAGGCGCAATCATCGAGACTACACTCCGGTAACCCCGTAGTTTGTGAACTACTCGACACATGAGTGAAGCGTCTGGAGGCGGAAAAAGATAGATGGAATTCCATTTGTTCCAGTCCTCCATCATAGCATTTGGACCCCCGGCGGGTTAGGAGGAGAGGGAGTCTGTGGTTCCCTTCTGATGCAAATAGATCCACTTGTGGACGGTATGGCTCTGCAATCATCTGGTTGAAGACGTTTTGCTTTAATGCCCATTCTACTTTTGTGCTCTGTCTCCTGGATAGAGCATCCGCCCAGACGTTCGCCACGCCCGGGAGGTAAGATGCATGAAGATGAATGCTCAGTTTTTCGGCTAGAGCAAAAATCTGTTCTGACAATTCTAGTAACTCTCGAGACCTCGTTGACCCTTGCCTTTGAATGCAATGTACCGCGTTCAAGTTGTCGATCCGAAAGGCTATTGATTTTCCCTGTAAAGAAGAGCCGTGAGTTTGGAGGAAAAATAAAGGGACTAGAAGTTCTTGTTTGTTGATATAAAGGTTCTCGTCTGAGATCCAAAGACCTTGACCCTGGTGCCCTAGGTTCGATTGATATCCCCAGCCTATTGTCCCTGAAGCATCTGTCTATCCATAACGTAGGTGGGGGAGAAACCCACGTCATTATTGAGTGCAATGTTTCCTTCTTTGCCCGAACCGACAGTAAGTTGTGAATTAATGAAGGAATGGTCCACAATTTCTCCTCCGGCCAGAGTGGGAAACATCTGTTGCCTTCCAAGATTAATCTCTTCACTTTCAACCAGCCCAACTTCACAGTTAGTTGAATCCAGTTGAGTGAACCGATCAGGGACTCCCACGTCCTTCTCGTCGTGTTCAGACTTTGGAGAAACCGGAACAATTTCCTGCGAAATCTGTTGCGGTTGTCCACACTCTGACTGAGAGTAAGATTGGCTGTGTCCCAGACCAGCCCTATCCACTGAACCACCCGTGTGGGAACAAGGTTCGACTTTACCAGGTTGACATCGAACCCTAGGGTTTGTACATGATTTATAACTTGTTTGACAATGATCTGACATAAACTCTCTGACTCTGCCACCACTAGCCAGTCATCTAGGTACCACAACACCTTGATCCCCTGAGCTAACATTGGCATTAGGGCCTGCCGGATTAATTTTGTGAATATTCTTGGTGCCAGGTTCAAACCGAATGGTAATCTCTGCAAGACATAAGTCTCTTGCCTGATCCTCAGGGCGAGGAATTTTTGGAACCGTTTGTTTATAGGGACATGCCAATAGGCGTCTTTCAGGTCTAATGAGCACATCCAGCTTTGCGGTGGGAGTGTGAGCCTGATTTGATTCACTGTGAGCATTTTGAATGTTAACACTTTCACGCACATATGACGCAGAGGTTGCCAGAATAGCAATAAGAAATAGAGTTCTCTCACTCTTATAATTACCTCTCCAAAATTAGTTTTCTGCCCACAGCTAACTCAAAGACAACTGCAGAGGTTGAAGTAACAAAACTAATGGTTTCTAAATACCCCTGATGGTAACAAAGGCTTTAAAGTATCCCTAGGAGGCTCGAAATCGTATCATATGTCGGAGAGGGTTAAGTTGTGAATGTGCGTGTTCAGACACGAGAGATCTACTCCTGGTCGCATCTGCGCACTGTCCCTCTTTGGCACTAGAAAGAGTCTGGATGTGAAAACATGGCGATTTGGGTCTACCAGGACAATGACATGATTCGTGATCATTTCCTGGACTAGTGACTCCACCTCTAAAGAAACATGATTGAATTCTCGAGTTGGACGTAAACGAGGTCGCCGGAGCCACCGCCAGGTGATTCCCTTGCTTACCACTGTCCTTGCCCAAGTTCGCCGGGGCCAAGCCCATCGACATGCTTGGAATGTCTTCTGACTGGGTTTTTCCGGCAGTACTATTCTCGAATCCGACTTGCCTGCGGTAGGCCCCGGGAGAGAGAGAGTGTGACTGACTAGTTTATTGGTGGTGTCTGGGCGGAGGTAGACGGCTGACTAGGTTTGGCAGATGTCGTTCCCTGATGAGGCTTGTGTTGTGACCTACCTTTGTTATCCCACTTGCCTGGTGGTTTACCCTGTTTGTGCTTGTTCTGAGTACCTCCCTGCTGGTTGGGGAGACATGGGGTCCCGAAAGGACTGTTTAGCACCGGCAGATTGAGACTTACCTTCACTCTTTGGTTTGGAGTATGGTTTCTTGAAATGCTCCTTCCTCGGCTGGGAGGTACTCATCTTCAAGCTATCTACCATATTAAAAACTGCCCTCCATGTGTCTGTGTTTAGCAATGAAGCAGTTAATACAGGGGAAAGAGTTACTCGGCGACCAATGTCTTCCGGTAGCTTCTTTACCAAGTACACCCTCAAGTCCTGTCGTGCACGAACCGCCTCCATAATGGCTATTCTGATATCACCTAGGGACTGTATGGAATTTTGTAATAGAAGCCGCCAGGACAATTCCGTGGCCTTCCTTACATTCTGATCAGATATGGCTGAGATAGTTCTCTTGAGGGACTGGGCAATTTGGCGACTTAAAATGAATTGTGAAAAAAGTCTATATTCTTTATTACGCAATTTGAAGTCTCTGTCAAGTGGGCTGGAGGTGGGGTAGAAAAGGGATCCAGTAATTCATAAAGAGCTAGTTTGGGAGCCGAAAGGAATTCAAACAGTGCCGGAGATACCCCACCTGCCCTATTAATGGGTAATGAAAACCATGAGTGGGTCTCTTGAGGAATTTGGTGGGAGGATTTAGAGGTAATGGTAGCCGCAAATTGTTGCGCCTCAGCTTCCCAGTACACCCACGGGCCCACACCTATTTGCCCCACCTGCAGGACTGGATTGTTACTCTGATCGAGCACCGGAGTTGTATCCAATTCCTGCATTAATGATTGGAGTGATTTGATATCATTCACGCAGTCAGATCGTGTCCAATCAGCAAAAAGTTGTGCAGTTGAAGCAGGAGGTAATGCCGGAGTAGAGGAGTAAACAAAGAAGTCAGAGGAGTATACAGTAGGTACAGTATAGCCTTAATCGTAACATCTAATAATTGCCCTTGCACATCTTTTGCTCTAAGCTTTTTACTCTTACTTACTTCTATGGTCCAGTCACTAGGGACCGGCAACTCCCCCGATATAGTCGTCTGTGCCAAATGTGGGTTCTTTGCAATAGCCAGCACCCATGAACAGTCTGGTCCGTACAAGAGAGGCATAGGGCCTCTTCTTTGTGGGAGTCTATCTAGTAGGGGAGGAGCAACGTCTGTGATAACCCGGACGTTTGTGGTAGTCAGAGAGGCGGGCACTTTCGTGCCACTTGCCGTGATATTCACCGGGTTGACGTTAATGGGAAAAGAGCTATGGGGAGGCTTAACCCCGGTTGGTTCTAATGGCCGCACAGTCAACTCTACCGGGGGAGCCACCGGCGAAGCAGTAGAAGGTACCTGAATGAATGGAGATATTGACGCATAACATTATGTAATAACTCATTAAGGTAATCTGTTGTGACACACTTACTATGGGAGTCTCTAAAAGACCCCAAACCTTCCGACCCTTCTTCCTGGGGGTTCGGTTGTGCTGAGGACAAATTAGCTTCTTCTATCTCATCCGGTAGTTCTAAAATTTCCGGCGTTTGTTGCAGTGGTTCTGCTTGTACGTTTAAAGGCCACGTTAAGTCTGGGACCGACGATGGGATTGTTTCTACATTATCATGTCTTTCTACCGTCTCCACTTTCTCCTGTCTGGGTTCAGATTGTCTCCAGACCCCCGTCCCTGATCAGCGGGTGGTTCGGAGTCCAGTATTACCACACTAGCCTGGAAATTATCATAGCTATGATGTGTATTAGTTGAACAGCCTCGGTACTGTTCCGCTAATACCCTCTGAGACACTATTGGAGGCCCCTGCCTTGGTACGTTAAAATTAAGTTTGGGGATGGCAAACGTAAAGTCTTGTAGTTCACTTACTGATTCCGTGGGTCTATCCCTTGGACTCGACTCAGTTCCCTCCGTCCCTACCTCCATGCTGCCAGATTGGACGTTAGGCCTAGCGGAGGCAAGTGGCCGCGGTTCCTGCCGAGGCTGGCGCCGCGACACCGTCTCATCCGTGCGGGCACTAGAATGTCCTGTCCCTGATTTGGGAGTTGAAGTTACCGAGTCCTCTTTCCGCCGTTTAAGTGACCTAGTTGTCTCTACCGAAGACTGACGGGCCTGTCGTTGCGGAGACCTAGATCTGGACCTCGAGTGCGTCTTTGGCGAAGGTGAACGTCTTCGTTTTGTGCGGCCAGGGGGGGATGCCTCAGTGCTTTCTTCGATACTCTCACTGCTACTAGCTAGCTCTTTAGAAACTACATTAGATTTAGCTTTTGGTTTCGGAGTGGACTTAGCTGGGTTTAGTTTAACATTTGGAGATTTGATGACGAGATAATCTCAAAGTTCTTCGTCATCACATTGCAAGGCCTTATGGGCAACGTCTTTTGCGTACACATTATACAAGGTCTTTATCTCCTTTAATGCCACCAGGCATGAATGATCTCTCGTCAAATAGCACCGTACGCATTATTCAGCACACGGCGCATTTCTTAGTCACCCAGATGCCTCTTGATCTGTCAAGGCATTTTACACACCTCACGCATAGTTTGTGTGCTATTACTGGTAAAAGAGAGCAGGTAGGAGTAGCGCATAGAGTGAAAAGCATGATGGATAAGGACAAAAAAAAAAACCGCTGTGATCGGCTCCTCACCTGCTGCCTGTGCTGCTACTGTGTGTTGTGATCTGGAAATAGAAAATTTCCAGGAATCAATGTTCATAAGGATAATCCGAGAGGTTTTAACACATCCTACCACAAGTCCGCCGGAAAATTAGTTATAACCACTGCTACTCTAACCTTCCGCCGGGCCTGACTGAAAAGCTTAGTTTTGCAATATAATTTGTTTAAACTGCTTATCTGTGACTGTGTCACTGGCCCATTAACACTCTAGCCTTAAACTATTTTATTCACTATTTGGATTAGATAGATAGTATTGTCACACTTGACTGTTGCGCTGTGCGTAGAAGTCATGCCGGGTGAGGCTACAGTCGGGCGAGTTCACTCGGCGGGCCGAGATACTTCCCTTGGGAATTAGCATTTCCGCTGGGAGGTAAGTGGTATCGCGCACTACTCCAGGGGTCATTGGTTTGTTCTCCTCGCCTACGCGGCGAGTAAACAGCGACTACACCGAATAGTCCGCCGGAAAGAACAACCACAGCTATCAGTGTTGCCGTATCAATGCAGGACAGACACCCCCAAACCCAACAACAACAGGACGTCTCTTGTGTCCTTGTTAACACGTAAAATAATCACTACATGCAACACAAGGAGTAAATCTTAGGGCTACAATAGTAACATAATTTTAATAATAAAATATTACCCCTAGCCCACTAAGGAGACCCCTTCTGAGGCTGGCCACGAGGCTCGTAGTAATCATCATCTTGGTTGGTAACCTTACCTCCTGAAGACACAGCAGCCGCACAGGCGATGGTCCCCCCCCCCCCCCCCCGAAGACACAGCAGCAGCCCCTGGCGAAGGTCCCACGAGAGAGGGAAGACGCAGAACTCGGACACTAGACGGTTCCGCACCACGTGTAGCAACCCTTGAACTAGTGCGTCTGCTATAAAACTATAATGCAACTGCCTCTTAGTGACGGCCTGAAGCATAATCTTGCGGATATAGTAGCCTCCTAACTAGTAGATAAGAGCAAGAACTAAGACGCATAAAAACAAAAAACATTAATACATGAGACGCTGATCCTGGGGGATATGGTGGCGTCTGTACAATAATACCCTATTTTAACACTTCCTGCGGGCATACCAATGGAGTAGCCTGTGCTAGCTAATCTATAACCTGTTCAATACAACTCAGATATATACAAATGAGCAAGGACTCACTAGAAGCGAGCGAACGAAGAATAAAGCCGGAGCACAGGTTGCGCACCACCACTCGGTATGGCCGCGGGGAGTGGAAGGAGGAAACATGGCGGCTCAAAGAGCAACGTCAGGGAAAGAAGATGCAAGAAATCCACCGAAATGGAAAGCATTATATATAACATATTTTAAGTTTATTTTTCCCTTTTAATTTTTTCGATAGTTTTTTCGTAGTGAGTACCCAATCATAAGACGATTCCATAAGAGAATGAGCGTTACCCTTATGACGTAGGACTCCTTCTCCCCGCGGTGGTCGATTCAAACTGGCTACCCGTGGGCGCTTGAAGGGGGACTATTATAATAGGCATATCGTTAATGATGGAGGGGCCACTAATAAATAGCAAAATACTGTAGACACCAGATGTTATTAAATGTATTATTACTAACATTCGACATTTAACAGAACGTTAACTTACAATACTATGTTTTCCAAAATACATTTTGTGATGAACTACCATAACACATATTCATGTCAAATATTCTATATTTTCATTAATTTCACCATAACACCAAACACCTCCAATGAAATTAATGAAAGTATATAATTATGTGATCCACTGGGATTCGAACCTGTGTTATCACACACAGATTATTTTGTAAACACTCTAACCATTACACCATCAGAAACAATAATTCGAAACTCAGTCCTCCATATTGATATTTGTTAGCATATTGAATGTTCAGATTTTTCACCAGATACTGTGTTTAGGGATCAATAACCTGTTCAGTACGATGACGTTAAATTTACTTTACTTTTCGTAACATTAAACAATTATATTCGCCTTATGCAGAACCTCTTACAAGCAATAAAGTGAAAAGTATATCGATTACCTCTCTGACTTCAAATAATTCTTGTTTTGTTCAATACAATGTCTGAGAATAGTCAGAGTAAAATTATCAATGGTGTTGTCTTCTTATAAAGGTAACTTATGGTTTTTTCTTTCTCTTTTTCTTTTTTTGGCAAAACACATCTAAAACATAATATTATACAGGTCAGTCAGTCAGTAGCCAAACCCGCACTCCCTTAAACGGGTATGGAGGATCAGCAAGAAACATCGAAAAGGGAATAAAGGTGAGAGGAAACTATTACATATAATAAACGCCAGCCAAAAGCAGACACTATCATTCGGAAACCCATGTATTCACCAACCCCCAACATAATTGACTTCACTTCAGATGCTCTATATTTTCCACAACAGAATCACCTCACATCAACATCTGAGATGAAGACCTTCCAGGTTTGTCATTTAAAAGGGTACAGACACCTTCATGTGGTCTCCCTAACAAACTTCCTCCATGCATTCTTATAATTTGCAATTTATTCGGCTTCATCCATTCCGCCTTCACGCTTTGAAACACATTGAGACACAGTATCATACCATCTTCCTCCTTCCACTTCATTGATATACATCCATTTTACTACTCTTTCTTCATTCATTCTAGAAATGTGGCCATACCATCTGAGAACACTTTTGTCTATGTTTTGATCATCAGAATATTGTCTATATCCACATGCCGTCCTTATGTTCACACCCTTTACTCTGTCTATATGTCATACTCCATAGGCATTTCTTAGCAAATCCATTTCAACTGTGGTTCAAACAAGTATAAATGTTTCAACTCGGGCTTCCCATATAATAATTTCTCTCATTATTGTTTTACTGACTACAGTTTATCATACCTGTACATTTTACTTCTGAGAAAAACTAAAATATTTGTTCGATACACCGACTGTACAGTATATACTAATATATACTCAGAGGGATACAGTAACGTTGATCTGGTTCTTGTTTCCATAACGCTACTGGGGAGTTACTAATGGTTTATAGTTTTCATATTGACAGCAGCCTTTATATTATAAAATAAGTTTTGTATTTGTGACTACCCTGTAAAGACTATTATGTAGTGTAGAACCATGGAATATACGGAATATGAAATACTTCAAAAATCGTCTAATCAAGTGTTACCATTACAATCGTGGATCTTCCATTATGTTCAGTCCTCTCTCTCTCTCTCTCTCTCTTTCTCTTAAAACCACACCAACACACACATCATAACCTAATGAAAAAAGGTGGACTAAGAGAAAACATTTAGGCCAAGACTTTTATAACAAAGGAGTACACAGGAGCACACAGGAAATCAAGCAACAATAGGTCTAGTGACCCCTCTAGGCTGATTGTCCTCCAAAACACTAAGGATCAAGTGTCCAATCAGTGGTTTAGAGCGGGTAAGGGACCATTGGAAAGGGAACCACTGCCCTAGAACTAATGTCCGTGGCAAGATTATTAAGTTACTATGGGACATATGGGTTAGTGACATAACACAGTGTGACGCATGTCGAGTATGAGCATGCTGTACAGAACGCCCAGTCAGGCCCCACTCTCGCTAGGATCGTCAGGGCAGGAACTTTGGCTGTAGTCTGTGTAGAGTTTCCTAACTTAGTTTATGTGAGCCGTTGTACTATAAGTATTATAAATATGTATTTTGTTTTCATCTGAGTCAACGAGTTCTATTTTATATCATTAGTTATAAGTATTGTGTGTGGGACTTATATGTAATGATGAGGAGAAGAGAGAGAGTTATGTAACGACGGCCCGTGAGCGCGCCACGAGGTAGGTAGGCCTCCCTCCCTCCTCCCTCCTCCCTCTCAGCGCGTGGGAAATCCTTTGTCGATCCCAGATTGAGAGAGAATATTACGTAACGATTGCTAGTGGGCGGTCCTTAGTAGTTGGCGATATGCTCACTAGAGGGCCGAGTATAAAAAGGAGAGGTCCTCGCCACAATTCTTTAGAACTCATCAGGCAGAGCGACTTCTCATATCCCTTGCAACTATCCATATTCTTCCGACTGATGTGAACTTTCTCTACTCTCTGAACAGCCTATCTTCTTCTCTTCTCGTCCCTTTTTAACCAATGATCCCTTTGGTGCAGATTTAGTCAGCCAAAGTATTATCGCTTGAGTTCTCACGAGATATATGCCTGTTAGATAGCCTATTTTTGGAAGGGATAACTAGAATAGGATTGATTGATGTTTGTTGCACTCGTATATGCATTTCCCTGTGTGACGATTATTCCATGTTCCTGTTTTCTGCTGGTTTAGGCAATGCTAGACTGGGATAGGGTTTCTGAGTTGTGATTTCCTATGAGTACTAGGTTGCGGTTGAACCAGTACAATTGCAACGGAGACGTGGAACGCCTAGGTGGTCTTTCTGACTGTGTACTTTGGGAGTTTAGCACTGTGTTGCGAGTGAGGGCTTTTGCCTCTGCCACCCAACACTGTGCTATCTCATTTGCTTGACTTTGAGAGGATCGCCAGGAGAGAACCAGATACTAGTGATCTGGATCTCTCAAGAGAGCATCCCGTCAATTAACGTAATTTGGCCGCACAGTCTTAAGGACCTCGCTAGGCTACGAGCCGCTTGCTCAGCCATTGTCTCTTAACCTTATGTATCCCAGCTAGACTTTGCTCGACCAGCAGATACAGCATAGTATTGAAGCTTCTCCTTATGTATGTTATTGTTTATGCACTATTGAATTCATGTGTGGCACGCTTAGCTACTTTAGAGATTAGTGGCCCACGAACACAATCCTAGTAGGCTATTGTCAGTGCATTGTCGGAGTACTTCTTCTTAATGTTTGCCATTTACTATTGTTTATTCTTATAATTCTTCTTATGTCAATTTAAAGCCTTTAATATTAGTTAATTGCCAGTGTGTTACTTATTGAATTGCTGTTCAAAATCCGATACTTACTTCTTACGAGTATTCGAGAAGCATCTAACTTTATCAGAAGATTCCTTGCTTGATGCTCGAGGACTATTGTTTAACGTAACGTAATAGTGCCGATCCGAAGTAGAGGGTGGAGGACTTCTTAGTTCTTAGTCAAGGGTGGATTACTTCGGCTTCGGCCAACACTATTCTTTAGTGTTGTAGTACTTTCTTCTTTGTTTGATTGTTGACCAGACTAGATAACTCCCGTCTTGTTATTAGTCTGTTGTGTGAAACGCTAGTACCGAGTTCTTGTATACCCCGTTATAGCAGATAGAACTCTGGAGGGTAGTGGCGTTTTTTGTTCGGCTGGCAGTACTCTGGGGTTGGGATCGTGTGTTTCCGTTGTGGCAGCGAGCCATACTCGAGTCCTGTGTAAGAGCCCTAGTGTACCTGAGTGCCCGGTCGTAACAAATGGCGACCTTGCTTAGGATTTTGTGAACAGTATAAATTTTTGCAGAGTTGTACAACATTTGTTTGTTTGTACTTTAGCGTGCATATTGAAGAATATTTTTTTTTGTAAGGCAATTAGGAGAGCATTTAAGAGACTCCAGTTAATTTAGTAATTAGTGCTTACATAAGGGAGTTTAACACTTTTGTCTCGAGAATTTTTTGTGAACTTCAGTATGTCGTGCCCTAGTACTGACGAGGAGCGAGAGATGCCATTTGAGGAGGTGCCGTTAGTAACTAGTGAGGAGGATGCTAGACTTTTTGTGAGTAAGCGGTACCACGTGACGGAGGAGAGGCTGACTGGGGTGAATGTTTATGGCTTGCACCTGATAGCCAAGGTTTTGGGTCTATCCAATGTAGGAGGGATGTCCAAGGGGGAGCTGATTTCCTGGGTGTTGCGTGGGCGACATGGGGTTTCGGAGGAGAGGGCGTTTGGGGGGGTTCCTCCCCAGATCCCCTCTCACTCGACTCCCACAGTGCCGTCCACTCAGTTGCCGGAGGTTAGCACTCTCCCACAGAGGGATGAGAATTGGAAGATTGGAGTGCCCTCGGGCGGTGCGTATGGTGGTTCCCCAGTTCTTGCCCCCCCTCCTTCAGTAGTGGCAGCTCCCTCTTCCTGCCTGTCTCCAGATATGATATTTAGACTTGAGCTTGCTAAAATTGAGTCTAGGAAGCAGGAGATGGAGAATGAGGCTAGGAAGCAGGAGATGGAGGCTGAGTCTAGGAAGCAGGAGAATGAGACGAGGAGGCATGAGATTGAGGTTGAGGCTAGGAAGCAGGAGAATGAGACTAAGAGGCATGAGATTGAGGCTGAGACTAGGAGGCATGAGGCTGAGCTTAGGTACGACTCAGAGAAATATTGTGCTCAAATAGATTTAGATAAGACTCGTGCAGAGTCGACAGGGATTCGGATGGGCCGGGAGGGCCAAGTAAGAGAACAGTCCTTGTCCCATTTAGTCAAATTGGTGCCGGCATTTAGTGAAGCTGAAGTCACAGAATTTTTTAATCGTTTTGAGAAGAAGTGTAGGGAGCATAATTGGCCTGAAGAGAAGTGGGCAGCTCTAGTCTCCTCAAGACTTACGGGTAAGGGTCTGAAGGCTTATGATGCACTGCCTTTAGAGTCTTGCATTGACTACCCAGAATTGAAGAGAGCTGTCCTACGGGCATACGAGTTGCAACCAGAAACATATCGATTGAAGTTTCGGGGTGTTACAAAGACTAGGGAGGCGACCTTTCTTGAACATGCCCGGGACTTAAAAGATGCACTTACAAACTGGACACGTTCTGAGAAAGCTGAGACGGCCGAACAGTTGACTGAGCTGTTTCTGCTCGAGCAGTTTTATAAGTGTACTGGTGCAGATATGACTTTAACTATTAAAGAAAAGAATCCAAAAACTCTACAGGAGGCAGCTGAGATGGCTGACCTCCGGCTATCATTAATTCGTGGGTGCGGGTCTGCCCAGCGTAGTGAGGCAGGTAACAAGGGGCGTGACTCCCCACCCCCCCGAGTTAGTGATATACATTATGCAAACAAGTACAAGAGCTATGATACCAAGACTGACCACAAGACTAGCACCGTCCCATTTAAGAAGGGGCCGGGCCCTTCCCAGTACCAAGGGAAGCCCAGAGGGGAGTTGGAGTGTTATCATTGTCATGAAAAGGGGCACTTTGCAAGAGTCTGTCCTAGCAAACCACCTACAGCAGCTGTGTCTTTGGCCTGCAACATTGGTGTGTCTCCGAAGTTTTCTGAGTTTGCCCGGGGCAGTTCGTCAGAGGCTGAGGCACAGCCAATGCAGAAGCACCTGGGAGGCTCGAACCCTGCTCAGGATGTTTTTTGCGACCATAGAGGACGGGGTTGCGTGATGTGGGCGGGGCGCAAGCATGGAGTAGAGGTTTTGCGTGATACAGGTGCTTCCCAGACTCTGATGAATAACTTGACTGGCTACCCTATAAATGCGGCTCGGGTGGTAGTGGTGCAGGGTATTAATGCAACTCGGTCATACCCGCTGGTGCGGTTGGAGTTGGAGGTGGATGGTGTGACACGTGAATTGGATGTCGGGATTGTGGAGAAACTGCCAGTGGAGGGCGTCGACCTTCTTCTCGGCAACGACTTTGCAATGCCCGCTTCTGAGGTTCTACCCTTAGTCGTTGCCGAGAGGACGGCCGACGTGAGTAGGGAAGAGCAAGAGTGTGTCGAGCGGTGCCAGACACAACCCATGGCGTGTGTTGTCACCCGAGCTCGGGCAGCTAAAGTGTCACAGCCTAGTCCTCCGTCTTCAGACCAGCAGAGGAACGATCAACAGGAGGAGGCTAAAGCTGGAGTTGGTTTTAAGAGTTTTGACTCGGCGGCTCTCCTGGGTGATTCAGTATTGGCCCCTATGTTAGAGTCTGGAGAGGCCCCAGGACCTGTCACAGCTAGTGAGGAGGTAGGGCAGGAAGAGACTCCGGGGCAGCAACGTTGCACACGGAGAGAAAAAAGGGTTGCTCAGTTTGATATTGGGGAAGGACTTGGGTTGCTTCGGAAGCATCTAGACAGGTTGGTTCCCTCAGATATTTGTAAACTGCAGTTGGAGGATCCGGAAGTTCAGAAGTGTGGTAATGGTGCTGTCGAGATCAAACACGAGGACGGGGAAGCATGTCATGTGAACCTGTTTGAGGAGTTTGTGAGGCAACCACCTGAGCATCCTGCTGTCCCTGCGTTGGTCTTCCGCGGCCAAGGTGGAGAAGGAGAGGGGGGTAGTAGGGCACAGGTGGAGAAGAGAAGGGATTGTCATGTCTCGGCGGAACAGTGGGCGGGGGACACGAGTCTGGTGGCTGTGGAAGCGCTAGAGCACCTGCCTGAGCAGCAGTGTGCAGCACTCCAGCACCAGCTCGGTTCATACCCCACTGGTCGTGCCGAGCCCCTGAGTCTCACAACTCGGGCGGTGCAAGATGTTCCACGGGCAGGTCACGTGAATGTTGAAAGATCGTTAGCCTCGTTGTTTCGGTGGTTTAAGGTGGGCGACGAGGCTTTGGCATGGTTGCCAGGTCAGGGTCGACCCATGGCTGCCAAGGGTGGTGGTAAAAAGGAGGACATTGAGCAGATTGGTAAGGTCGGCTGTGGTATCGCAGTGCCCGGTCGTCGCATAGCCTCCCAATGCTGCTCTAGTCTAATGCAACAGCCCTACCATAGACCGACTGTATCTGGCCATGTCGCTGAAAGCGGTGATGCTGCGCAGGCAGATGTCGTCACAAGGAATGCGGGGGTGCGCATGTACGGTATCGGCGGGGAAGCCTTAGCAATAATGAACTGTGGGAGTGACTGCACAGGTGGTACTGATTGTCCCTCTCATGACCTGGCTGTTCTAGGGACGAAGGTGGAGAAGGAGGGAGACTACAGGTTAGAAGCTGCGGTCTCGGCTGGGTTGTGGGAGGGCACTAGGCATGTTGTTCGTGGAGACAGTGCAAGGCAGTTGTTTACTAGGCTATGGCAGTACTTTCGCATGTTTGTTGCTTCTCCAGGCCTGATGTACGGGGTAGAATCCGACATGCAGGCTGGAGATAGTGCAAGGCTCAGTTTAATTCCCTACCGTATAAATCCTGCTCGACAGCCTGTGGTGCAAGCAGAGCTGGATTACGTGTGGACGAAGGGTCTGAGGGATAAGGAATGTCGTGAGTGGTCGTTGCTTGTAACTTTGTCCGAGCGTGCTAAAGAGGTATGTGGTTTTGTTGTGGACGGGAGTACCTACCAGTGCAATGTTATGCCTGACGGACTTAAGAATGCACTAGCAACGTTTCAGAACCTGATGAATGAAAGTGAAAAGGACGATGATGCGCTGGGGCATTTCGAGGTCTATGTTCCAGCCTATGGTCCGGTTGTTGTAGTTTACCCAGATCATCACCCTCTCAAGATCTTGGACCAGTTTCACAATCGGAATATGAGGCTGACCAGGTGGTCACTAAGGTTATTGGTATATAACCTGGACATACGCCATATTGCCGGTTGTGATAACGTGGTTGCAGATGGTCGTTCAAGGGTATATGATCCTGGGTAGATTGACACACGGGTAGCCTCCTGCTTTAGTTTGAATAGTATTTTGCGCTTGGTGCTTGTTGGCTCGCGGTTGTAGCCCAGCGTATTGGGTCGTAAAGCAGGAGTTGAGCGTTTGGTATAGAAGAAAAAATAGGCTGCCCTTATAGTGCAGCCGGAAAAACATATTAAAATATAAAAAATCATAAAAAAACTCTTTCTTTTGTGATAGATAATTGTATAAGTTTGTCATAGCCTGTAGAGTTTGAGTAGTCCACGAACTATCAAACGGCTGAGCTGCTGTAAGCTCGCTCTGGGAGCATGATATTATGTCTTTTACTATTGTTGGGAGGAGTTATGAAATGTGATTTTTTTTTTATAAGATGTGTTTTAGTGATAAACTCAGCGTTGTTTTAGTGCCATGCGGTCGCTGGGTGTGAGGGGTTTGATGGGGTTCTGTATATCAGATTTTAGCTCAGGGTTGAGCAAGTAAAATCTTGGGGGAGGTGTGACGCATGTCGAGTATGAGCATGCTGTACAGAACGCCCAGTCAGGCCCCACTCTCGCTAGGATCGTCAGGGCAGGAACTTTGGCTGTAGTCTGTGTAGAGTTTCCTAACTTAGTTTATGTGAGCCGTTGTACTATAAGTATTATAAATATGTATTTTGTTTTCATCTGAGTCAACGAGTTCTATTTTATATCATTAGTTATAAGTATTGTGTGTGGGACTTATATGTAATGATGAGGAGAAGAGAGAGAGTTATGTAACGACGGCCCGTGAGCGCGCCACGAGGTAGGTAGGCCTCCCTCCCTCCTCCCTCCTCCCTCTCAGCGCGTGGGAAATCCTTTGTCGATCCCAGATTGAGAGAGAATATTACGTAACGATTGCTAGTGGGCGGTCCTTAGTAGTTGGCGATATGCTCACTAGAGGGCCGAGTATAAAAAGGAGAGGTCCTCGCCACAATTCTTTAGAACTCATCAGGCAGAGCGACTTCTCATATCCCTTGCAACTATCCATATTCTTCCGACTGATGTGAACTTTCTCTACTCTCTGAACAGCCTATCTTCTTCTCTTCTCGTCCCTTTTTAACCAATGACCCCTTTGGTGCAGATTTAGTCAGCCAAAGTATTATCGCTTGAGTTCTCACGAGATAAGTGCCTGTTAGATAGCCTATTTTTGGAAGGGTTAACTAGAATAGGATTGATTGATGTTTGTTGCACTCGTATATGCATTTCCCTGTGTGCGATTATTCATGTTCCTGTTTTCTGCTGGTTTAGGCAATGCTAGACTGGGATAGGGTTTCTGAGTTGTGATTTCCTATGAGTACTAGGTTGCGGTTGAACCAGTACAATTGCAACGGAGACGTGGAACGCCTAGGTGGTCTTTCTGACTGTGTACCGTGGGAGTTTAGCACTGTGTTGCGAGTGAGGGCTTTTGCCTCTGCCACCCAACACTGTGCTATCTCATTTGCTTGACTTTGAGAGGATCGCCAGGAGAGAACCAGATACTAGTGATCTGGATCTCTCAAGAGAGCATCCCGTCAATTAACGTAATTTGGCCGCACAGTCTTAAGGACCTCGCTAGGCTACGAGCCGCTTGCTCAGCCATTGTCTCTTAACCTTATGTATCCCAGCTAGACTTTGCTCGACCAGCAGATACAGCATAGTATTGAAGCTTCTCCTTATGTATGTTATTGTTTATGCACTATTGAATTCATGTGTGGCACGCTTAGCTACTTTAGAGATTAGTGGCCCACGAGCACAATCCTAGTAGGCTATTGTCAGTGCATTGTCGGAGTACTTCTTCTTAATGTTTGCCATTTACTATTGTTTATTCTTATAATTCTTCTTATGTCAATTTAAAGCCTTTAATATTAGTTAATTGCCAGTGTGTTACTTATTGAATTGCTGTTCAAAATCCGATACTTACTTCTTACGAGTATTCGAGAAGCATCTAACTTTATCAGAAGATTCCTTGCTTGATGCTCGAGGACTATTGTTTAACGTAACGTAATAGTGCCGATCCGAAGTAGAGGGTGGAGGACTTCTTAGTTCTTAGTCAAGGGTGGATTACTTCGGCTTCGGCCAACACTATTCTTTAGTGTTGTAGTACTTTCTTCTTTGTTTGATTGTTGACCAGACTAGATAACTCCCGTCTTGTTATTAGTCTGTTGTGTGAAACGCTAGTACCGAGTTCTTGTATACCCCGTTATAGCAGATAGAACTCTGGAGGGTAGTGGCGTTTTTTGTTCGGCTGGCAGTACTCTGGGGTTGGGATCGTGTGTTTCCGTTGTGGCAGCGAGCCATACTCGAGTCCTGTGTAAGAGCCCTAGTGTACCTGAGTGCCCGGTCGTAACAACAGTTATAAGTGAACTTTCGTATATCTGGGAAAATGAGAGTAACGTCTTAGTAATGTATATACGCAATAATCCTTGATGAATCTGAGGAGGGAATATAATAAAGTTATTCATTTACAAGCGCAGTCAGTAATTAGATTGGTCGATAGTGAAGTACTTATTACAGTTCATATTGTCGATGCCTTTGATGATTTTGAACACTTGAATTAAGTCGCCTCTTAATCTGCGCTGGGATAAAGGAAATATATTTAATTCTCTAAGACGCTCCTCGTATGGTTTGTTCTTTAGGCTAAGTATCATTTTGGTAACTCTACGATGAACTCGTTCTAGTTTGTCTATATATTTTTGGTAATAAGGGCACCAGGACTGAAAGCAAAAGAAAGGGAAAGCAATTCTGTCTTACAGAACGAAAAGTAAAGGACTATAATGTTCGCTATTAATGTTTCCTCTTAGTACTAGCTTACACATAATATTAGTTACTGTATATTATGTGCTATTGTTGTTTTGCCTACACTGTAAATTATGTGTGTTATAGAAAAACATAGACTGTAACAAAAGTGGCAAGTTTAGTTACTATCTAGTATTATATTTGTGTCAAACCAACTGGCAATTAGAGTACTTTTATGATGTATAATAAATTGTCTGTAATTAATGCCAAATCTGTTACAATTACCATAATGAGTTTAAGTAAGTTGTGTTGCAATGAGTACTATATCTGTTAGTTATATGTTCACACGATTTTTGCGGTTTAGCTTTATCCAATCAAGTTTGTTAGTTTCATCCTTGTATGCAAATTTATGTATGTAGAGTATGCCTAGTTGCGGATATTATAAATATCTTATAATTTTGTTTCCACAATTTCCTTTCCTTAAGTAACACAATTTTAATTATACAGCAATGCACATACAAAGCAAATAGTCAAAACTATATTTTACATATATTCTATAATTGTAATTATGATAAATAAATGCAATATTCTATAAAGTTTAACCCTCCAGATCCGGGGGCTCTCATATGAGGCGATCGTCGTGTCCGGGGGTATTCCTGAAAAATGGCTAAGTTCACAGTTCGATATCTTCTGATTGAGACCACCTAGAGCAGTCAACTAAATTGCATAGTGTAGAACCAACCTTCGTCTGTAGAATGGCATTGAGTTGACATCGCTATGACAAGTGGTTGCAGAGATGTGATGATGGGAATGGAGGTAATTTCCCGCATATTTTCGCCTGTGTCCGAACGCTATGCCGCGGCCCTGGCTAGCATGCACTAAGTCACTCGTCGCTCCCGTGGCTTTTGTACCGGTACACGATATTATGTATTTATGGAGATAATGTGATATTATTGTGTCATTTATTACTTGTTCAACCATTATTTGAGTTATATGAAACTTTATACAACATATTTTCGGCGCTTTCACTGTTATTGTAATATTATTGTGTCACTTTCACTGTTATTGTAATAGTATTGTGTCACTTTCACTTTTATTACTCTTCTTGTTATGAATTATTGTCACTCTCACTGTTATTATTGAGTTATTACTTATTATACATTTTGTGTCACTTTCACTTACTAGGTTTAGAGGCTAGGCTAGGCTAGGCTACGCAAGCGTACAGTACCGTATGGTATCGTATTTGACACTTGTAATTATTACATTTGGTTGTTTCACTTAGACATATTGTTATATTGTTTTTAGTGTCACTTTCACTTTTTACAGGTTTCACTTATAAATACTTATTGAATAGTTACTCTAATAATTATATAGTTGTTGTGTCTCTTTCACTTGCACATATTGTTATATTGTTTTTAGTGTCACTTTCGCTTTTTACAGGTTTCACTTATAAATACTTATTGAATAGTTACTCTAATATATAGTTGTTGTGTCTCTTTCACTTGCACATATTGTTATATTGTTTCTAGTGTCACTTTCACTTATAATAATTATAGAATAGTGTCTCTTTCACTTGCACATAGTGTTTTATTGTTCTAGTGTCACTTTCACTAGTGTTCTCAGGGTCAGTGCCACTTAGAAGTTTACCAGGATGTGGAAATCATCGTGGCAAGCCGTGATGCACAGTGCTACCTGACATTCCTGGCATTGATACAACGTTTTGGTGGTTGTCTGGGGTCTTCGGGTGGTGTGGCTGCAGACATGGCACCGTTTCTAGGTCTTGCGACCAGCAGCTACTGGTAGGGCGACAATCCTGTGCTTCCTGTGGTGTTCGGAAGCGTATGTGCGGTCCATGGTGCCAGCTCCTGGCATAATTATGTTGAGCTCGTGGGGCATCCTCAGGCATGGCATATTCCCCAATGAGATCCAGAATGAGCTGTTTCTGGAATCTCCGAATGTTGGTGTACTTCCTGGGCATTGTGGGGTTCATCAGCTTGTACAGGTTGCACGAGTTGAGCACAGACACATCCATCATGTGCAGGAAGAACTTCTTATACCACATGCAGGAGGTCCGCAGGCAGTCGATGAAGCCGACCTGCATGTCTGACTTGTCAACCAGATGCATGTTTATGTTGTAGTCCATAACTGTGTCTGGCTTCATGATGGGCTCCCTGGTCCTGTGGTTGACTTTGCCAGAGTCAACCAGGTTGCCCTTGTGGATGGTGCTGATCATGTTGACCTTCCTTTGGTCGTGCCAATGGATTGCCAGCATTGGGCCATGTTGCTTGAGGAAGATGTCCTTCTTTTTGGTCTTTTGGGGGAATTCCGGCATGTTCTTCCTCGTCCCCCGTACTGTGCCCACAGTCTGGGTTCGCTGCCTGTTCAGGTACTTGGTGAGGATGGGGAACGTATAGTAGTTGTCCGTGTAGAGTATGTGGTTCTTGTTGAAGTAGCAATCCATCATCGCCTTCACCACTGCTCCACCGAACCCTATTTCTTGATCTGCAAGAACCTCACCCTTCTTCCCACTGTAGACAATGAAGTCCAGTACATAACCCGTATTACAGTCACAGAGGACGAAGAGCTTGATGCCGAATCGATGTCTCTTGGAGGGTATGTACTGCCGGAAGTGAAGGTTCCCCCGGAACAACACAAGAGACTCGTCGATCACAACCTTTTGAAAAGGCTTCAAGAATGTGGAAAACTTGACCTTCATCATGTCGTAGAATCCCCTTATCTTCCACAGGCGGTCTGTTTGGTGCACATTGGTGTTGGTAACGAAGTGCAGGCTACCAAGAATGGCGAAGTAGCGGTCCCGGGACATACGTTTTCCAAAAGCAGGTGTGGCAATTATGTCGCCTGTGATCCAGTAGTCTGCCAGCCGATGCTTCTTCACATGTGCCATGAGCATGGTCAGTGCTATGAACACATACATTTGGGCAATGGTGACAGGCTTCCAGGCCTTCATGTGGGAACTATGGGTCTTACCGCTGAGGTGGTCACTGAGGGCCTTCTGCTTATTGGTCTCATCGACAACAAATGACATGACCTCATTGTCGAACAAGGCTTTGAAAAGCTGGGTAGGTGATGAGTTGGGTCCCCCAGGGAAAGATGGATCAATCCCTGCGGCATTTTGGGCATCATCGAATGTGGCATCTTGTGGCTGAAAGGTGGCCCCATCCTCCCACGTCCAGACATCAGCATGCCTGGCACGGGGACGGGGACGGGCAGCAGCAGGGGCGTCGGCAGCAGCAGGGGCGTCGGCAGCAGCAGGGGCGTCGGCAGCAGCAGGGGCGGCCTGGCCATGGCCGCAGCCACGGCTACGCCCACGCTAACCAGCAGGGCCCCTGGCACGGCCACGGCCACGTCCACATCCACATCCACGTCCAAGGGCACGGCCACCCCGAGCACGGGGACGTCCAAGACCACGGCGGGGTGCTGAGTCGTCCAACCACTCAGCTTTGTCCACAACAGGGTCGTCTGGCAGGTCATAATTATCCTGCCCAGAATCTGCACTGTGGTCGTCCATAAATCTTGAAGGGCGGCCATATTCGTGGGTATCTTCTGGGTCATAGGTGGGATCCTGGTCGTCACTTGGTGGTGGTACATCAGGTGGCGACTGCTGGCGTGGGCGGCTAGTGGGTGGTGAAGGTGAGCTAGTTGGCTCTGAAGTTTTCAGGCGACGACGAGAGCGTTTTAGGGACAGCTTAGGGCCTGAGGTGCTGCTTTCTGGCCCCCCTGTGGCCATGAACAAGGCCCTTCTGGAGATGCGTTGACCACTTGCACCACTTGTTGATGGCTGTGGGTCATGCGGGGCCAATTCCGCAACACTTGCACCCCTTACACCACTTGTTGAGGGCTGTGGGTCATGCGGGGCCAATTCCTCACCACTTGCACCACTTGTTGAGGGCTGTGGGTCGTGCAGGGCCAATTCCGCACCACTTACATCACTTGTTGAGGGCTGTGGGTCATGCGGGGTCAATGAGGCACCAGCCGCGGGCGACGAGGGCCCCGGAGACAATGGAATAGGCCTACCCACGTTCGACTCTTCACTCTCATCCTCACTATCAGCTTCTTCACCTCTTTCCCTTTCGGCCGCCTCCCATGCCTGCTTCCTTGCACTATCCAGCGCAGCTCTCCTATAGAAGTAACTGGCTATTTTGGCCGGGGAAGGAATCCCTGGAGTCCCCACAGCCGACGCCGGGGTCGCAAGTGTGCGCGCCGGATCACGTTCACGTGATGCGGGTAGGACACTTCCCATTTCACCCACACTTTCATCTCCTTGATGATGTTCATCACATCCAACATTGTCATCGATATCATCATCACTATCGTCATCATCAGTGCTAAGCCCTGGAATTCTTCGCCATCTTCCACTTCATCAACATCTTCACTAACCACATGCTCTTCCTCAAAATCACTCTCAATCTCACTAAGGTCATGATCACTTAACTCTTGTAACACACGGGCAACACCACCGGGACTTAGCAACGTTTTCTCGGTCGTTTTAGCTTTGCCTTTCGTAGGCTTACGGGTCGCGGCGGCGGGCGTGGATTCGGACACAGCGATTTGTTTTGGGTTAACTCCAGCCATCTTGGGTGTGTGATAACAACTGATGCTGCCTGGTAGTTTGTGCTTGGTGGCGCTGCGTTCGCCCACGCACCAAAAAAAATCAGTCCGCGCACTTTGAATGCTTTGATTTTTATTTAGCCTCATATGAGGCCTCCCGGACTCCTAACCATTATACGTTTTGCCTCATATGAGTCCTCCCGGATCCCAAGGGTTAAGTATAGCATATCTCTCAGTTCATTAATATAATGTAGGCCTATTTATAACATTCATATCCAATGTTTATGTTTTCTATCTATCTATCTTGCCGAACGCCGTGATCCCCGAACGGGTGGCCACAAATGAAATGCCCCCATGCACCTCTGTCCCCGCGTCGGTCAGTCGACGCCCCTCCTCCCATCTAGCACCGCCTTCACTCACATACTTCTTCATTCCATCCTTACACCTCTCTCTCGGTTTACTTCTCCCTCTCTGTCCTTCCACCTCGCTCTCGTACACCCTCTTAGTCCTAGTGACCTGAAGAAGCTATCTGCAAAACGTTGTCAATAAAGTGCTCCTCCTCAGATGGTGTTTTTTATCCATCCTCTTAGCCATATCAAGGTTTTACGCCCCATATATTTGACCAGTTGAGTAGAAACGAATTAGCTCCTCAATATAAGATCCCGTTTGTTCACCTAATTCTGGTTTCAGTACACGATTTTATTTAGTTTAGTTATGTGTTTTGGAAGTCAGAGGGGTATATTAAATACTCCTTTGATTCCCAGAGGGTATCTGAGACAATTGCATCAAACTTTAACCACAGAAAGCTTGATAAACGCGTCACTGTATACTGAGAGGGTTAATTACTTCCCTGAAATAAGTGACTAACATACTTGGTCAGACATATAAACTATCAGTTATTTAGTAAAATGCTCCTTGGTAAATCGTCTAGGACACAGTTACAGGACTGGCAGCACTATTGCCAGATTATTACCGTAATTGAACCCCTTGAGAAACATGACGCATTTTCACAGCTTTTTCTGGCTTATTGTATTTTAGAGTACGAAGGATATGTGGAAGTCAGAGGATTAATTGAAACAGTCTTTACCTTAAAATTACCAGAGATCCTTCCTAAGCTGCAGTAAATCGTCTAATGGTAGCCACAATAAACTGTCATAACACCTCATGATCCTTAAGGGGTTACGTGGTACAACAAATACATAATCATCAACATAGTAAATGATTTGTTATGCAATAGCGTAACGAAAAAAGTAAAATATGGATAACAAATAATGACACTTAACTTGATTTTTGGATCCAAGGAAATAACTGTTCATTAGGCTATACAGATCCATTTGTCTTTGTTGTGTACAGTGAAATTATCTATACGCTGTTCATCTTCATCCGGCAAATTTGTAATTTCTCTATCTTGATTTATGAGGTGTGACTTGATTTCATTAATGAAATATATCGTCAGTTATAATAATAAACTATTACTATGATATAAAAGTGATATACAAATGTCTGTTTACTCTAATAAATGTCAGGTTATCATCATATAGGGAATGACATTTCTGAGCAGTGTATATGAACACGATTTAACAACATTAGATTCCGGAAATGTAGCTGGTAGATGATTGAAAAGTAATTCATAAAAATATATTGTTGGGAGTTTCGTTACTCATGTATAACTTTATACAACGTCCTATGAAATGTAATGTATAGAATGTATAGAATGTTTTGCCATTGCCAATTCCACTCTCTCTATGATATGCAAATTATTTTCATTGGGAAACTTGTATTTGCTGTTTCTGGTTCTTTGTTTATTCGCTTAGCATTCCTTTATCTCCAAGTTCATGATACATAAAGCGTGTTATCTGCGATGAGGAAAGTTAGGTTAAGATATCAAGGCTCTAACTTGTGAAAGGTAGGGATCTGGGTTATGTGCAGTATACCTAATGAGTAAGGTAGTATGTCTGGGAAAGATTGGCAACATATATATTTATAGAAACGCCTATCGAACTGCAAGCAATGCCGGAGTTAATGTGAGCAAAATGGAGGACGTCAATGGAGCCGAAATAATGGCAACTGTGGTGAAGGGGGTAGAGGATAAAGGAGGAGGGGAAAAAGAGGGGGGGGGGGTAATGATAATAATTGTAGTAAGGCTAATAACGAGAGAGAGAACGAGTTTGAAAGATACAATTATAATAATGGAACAGTAACATTACGGCGCCCGCGGGGCCTTGGTGGCGAGGGAGGGTCCGATTTGGTATTGTGGTTATTACATTAAAGTGTGTTGGCTATGTGCTCTTGGGATATATATATATATATATATATAATATATATATATATATATATATATAGTATATACAGTATACGCCTATGTGAGCAGTTGACAATAATAATTGGAAGGATAGGAATGATTCACATATACAGTAATAATTATATATCTGAGGAATTGCAATAAATTACAATAAATTTAGTTTGTATATAATAAGTGCAATGGCAAAAGGAATCTGAACATAGTTAACATAATGTTTTTAATAATACTGAAAAAGAGAGCCGCGAAAAAAGAAATAGCAGCTTGAACAATAACAACTGTAAAACTAAAAATGCCTTGGATTTATTCATGCTGCACAACATGGGAGGAAGGTTCACTCTAAAAATAATAGAGTTGGACAAACAAAAAAGAATGGACAGTTTTCAGAGTAAATGTCAAACATTTTGAATAGTTTATTAACTCTGAATGTCATATATGTTATTCAATATGTTTCCCCTTGTCATTTTGTTGGTTGTGCTTCCGTGTTGTTCGGCTTTACAGACGCTCGTAACCATAATGAACTTGCATATCAATACGAAAATAAACAAACACCAGCACTTTTCATTACAATATAATTTGTCTAGTACAATTTGTTCTTTTCTGCATACAATAATTATTCTAGTATTCTCTCTCTCTCTCTCTCTCTGCCTCTCTCTCTCGTTCTCATTGTATCATACCGTCGTGCAACTCAATCCATTCAAAAGGATATATCCCTATACAATAATCTACAACAAACAATAGAAACTCTTATCATATATTATACAAAAGTACTGTGAGGCCGCATCTGGAGTATGCTGTGCAGCTTTGGTCTCCCTACTTAATAAAACAACATAGACAAATTCGAATCCGTTCAGCGTAGAGAAACAAAGTTGATCCCTTCCCTTAGAAATAAAACCATGCAATGAGATTACGAAAACCTGATCTGTTTTCACTTAAGAAAGGAGAATAATGTGACAGCTGTAAGAGTGTTTTAAGATACTAAAAGGGTTTAGTAATATACATTCCAATAATCTAATTAAGATCGCCAAAGAGAGTTCCAAACGAAGAAACAAATTAAAACTATTAGGCAGGAAAACAAACCTAGGCACAGCTAAAATGTTATTCTCCCACAGTAAATTGGTGAGTGGAATAATAGCGAAGCAGTTAGGTAGAACATGTTTGCATTTCTTGATAAAGGTATATGAATGTATAATTATGAATGTATTTATGCGTACATTAGCCCATACTGTACCAGATGATTTTGGAATGCATGTACCCCCCCCCCCCCAATACCAGCCATATATAAAACATAAAATCTGCCCCAAAAAAACATTAATAAAACATAAAAAGTACTCACAAATCGTCGAAGGTGTAGAATGGGTCTCGTAGTGGTCCATAGCCCAGCCGGCCCAGCCCGCATAGCAATATTTTCCGCCTGGTAAGGCGTTATTCCCCATCCGGTTTAGTGGGGTTTGGGAGGGGACTGGAGGAGGGAGGATGGAAGGGGAGGGTGGCAGCGGAGGCACTTTTGAGTGAGCCTCCACAGTCTCGACTCTTAATATCACAATCATTACTGTGTCACTGTCACATTTCTGACAAAGTTTTGCGAATACTTGTTTTAACCACCACAGAGGTAGCATTATTGGCTCGCATTTTATTTATATAGTGGCATCCCCACTGTGTAACTCAATGTGTACGGGTGTGTATCAGATCATAGTTATGTACTTAGTTTTTTAGTTATTAGCTCAGTTATTTAGTCTTTAATAAGTGTTATTTGTTCACAGGTATTAGGTTATATATTCACAATTACTTAGTTATATATTCACTTTTATGTATTACTGTTACTTATTCAGTTATTTATTAACTGTTATTTAGTTGTTTAAAGACTGTTATTTAGTTATATATTCATTTATGTTTTTAGTTGTTTATTCAGTTACTTATATGGTGGTTTATTCAGTTATTTATTTAGTTATATATTCAATATTATGTAGTTATTTACTCATAATTATTTAGCTACTAATTCACTATTATTTATCCACAGTTATTTATTCAGTTATTTAATTAATTATCCAGTAATTAATTTAGTTGCTAGTTCAGTTATTTATTTAGTTGTTTATTCACAATTACTTACTGTAGTTATCTATTCAGATATTTATTTAGTTATTTATTCACTTAATTAGTTAGATATTCATATATTTATTTTGTCATTAACTCACAGTTATTTAGTTATTTATTCAGTCACTTCTTTAGTAGGTGCACCATGGTGTGGAACTGCACAACACACGGTTCGAGGCAGAGTCCCACATCACACTAGGGGTATTAAAGCGAGTGTTTATTGTTTTCTTTTTTTCTTAGCTGCCCTCGAGTCGTTTGAGAGCAGAAGCGACACCTTCGTGAGGGGTGTGGCTTGCTTTCAGATGAAGTGACGGTCCGTGAGTATGGCGGGGGTGTCTGGTTGTTTGTGGTGGGACTGGCCGGAGGGGCCAGGTGTAGCATCTCGTTCATGGAGTTTGGTATCCAAGAACTGATGTGCCAGTGCGATACCATAGTCCTTCATGGTCTCCTTTTTACCCGTGAGTGTCGGTGAAGGATGTAGGCATTATAGGCGACCGTGTCAATGAGGTGGGAGAACATCTTTTTGCACCACCTCATCGATTTCCTGGCTAAGTCAAGGGACGAGATGACGGCGTCTGTCTTGTCCACCAGCCTCATATTTTGGTTGTAGTCGTTGATCACGATCGGCTTCTCAACCAGCTTCTATCCCGTCATCGGCGAGCCGATGACTCGAAACTGGCAATGTGTGCCGTCGTCAGGAACTTGATATCGCGGTTGACCACCTAAGAGACCATCATTATATTGTTTCGACTGTTTGTATATGATGCTCCCGGCCTCCCGACGAGTTGGCAACTTTGGCATACTGCCTGTTCCGCTTGACGGTTCCACACGCACCTGTCTCGTGGTCCCACAGGTACTTGAGAAGGGCTGGGCTCGTGTACCAGTTGTGCATAACTTTGTTATAAGCTATGTGTAATATTAGGCATACGCAGATTAAATACTGTAGTGTAATTCTCAGTATATATAAGGTTACACCACTTAATATTTGAACCTCTAATGCCAAATTCTAGCTTATAATAAAGCATTGTATTATTTCGTTTGCGTTTGATACTGATTCAAATGGATGTGTCACAATTAACTATACACCTAACCATAACAGTTCTCCTTTCCCTCATTACCACATATTTCCTGCCTACATAATTATACCTATATTCGTAATATCCAGGACGAGATGGTGATGGTCTGTCCGGGTAATGCCACGGTAAGAAAGAGAGGCCATCAATAGAGAGTGTGATGAGGCTGTGTGAAGTAGAATGTTCACTGGGAGACGGAAGTGGATGTTTGGGAGATTATATCGTTATGTAACAATGGCATGAAGAACTTTGAACTAGAACGATTGGAAGTAATGGCTAGGACACTTTGAAACAGGGGCTGATGTGAGCATAGTCAACTAATTATGATGTGGCTAGAAATGGCGAGCCCTGTCTTTTTATAACTCATGGAAGCTGGCCGAGCAAACAGATTGAACATTCCCACGCCTATTTACCAGGTGACTTGTTTCAATCAGCTCGAATGTTCCAGTAATGTATGAGCTGTCAGAGGTTGAGAGTCGGGATTTTTTGATGTGAATAGACTTTGGTTGCACATTGTGTGTCAGAATATATTTATCTGTTGCCGGCTTACATGATCCTTTTACTGTAGTATATCGCAGCATGTTACCTACCATACCAATCATGATGCAGCATATACCTATTACTGTAGTATATCGCAGCATGTTACCTACCATACCAATCATGATGCAGCATAAACCTATTACTGTAGTATATCGCAGCATGTTACCTACCATACCAATCATGATGCAGCATAAACCTATTACTGTAGTATATCGCAGCATGTTACCTACCATACCAACCATGATGCAGCATAAACCTATTACTGTAGTATATCGCAGCATGTTACCCACCATACCAATCATGATGCAGCATAAACCTATTACTGTAGTATATCGCAGCATGTTACCTACCATACCAATCATCTATCTATCTATCTATCTATCTATCTATATGCTCAGGCCCAATCCCCATTTTGGGGGTAGCCGACTCAAGACAGAGTAAGAACAGGGAAAACACAAAAACAACATAAAACAAAAAATAAACACAGATAAAAAACACAAACTCTCACACATCCAGGTCACCCAGAGACCAGGGTTACCAAGGTCGCTCCAGCACTCCCTCGGCCCCTGACCACCCGGAGAGGTTCCGATCTCGGCAGGCAGACATGCAGCGGAGCCAAAGCCACAAGCCCTCCCACCACACTTCCAGGCACACCCTTCATATTAATCGTCTCCCCGGGCCAGGCGCCTGATGGCCTATTATCTAGTCCAACTTGCGCCCGACCCCTTACTCCAAATGACAACGTGTTCACTCAACTATTCACAAGCATTCTCCATTCACTCCAGTCCACCACCACTTCCCCTGCCTGATCTATAGTCATTCCTCTATCATCCAAAGCCTTTCTTACACAGTCTCTCCATCTCAATGGGGGTCTTCCTGCCCTTCTATCTCCCCTTGTACCTGACTCACATATTCTCTTTGTAAGCCTTTCATCTCCCATTCGTTCAACATGACCATACCAGCTCAGCACCCTTCTGTCCACTCTGGCTGACAAATGTTCCTGCTGCCCCACTCTCCTACGTATCTCTTCATTCCTCAATCTGTCTCTACGAGTAACTCCACACATACTCCTCAAGCAGCTCATCTCCATCACATCCAGCCCTCTATTCTCCTTTTTCTTCAGAGCCCATGTCTCAGCCCCATACATCACTGTTGGCACAACAATTCCTTGATACAGTGCACTTTTTACTTTCACTCCGAGATTTCTCGTCTTCCACATACTTCCCATTGCTCCAAAAACCTTCCTTCCTTCACACACTCTCTGTTTTACCTCCACTTCCATACCTCCACTCCTGCTTATTGTTCCTCCTAGATATTTAAAACACTCTACTTGTTCCAATATTTCCCCATCCAGCCTCACATCTAGATTCACCCTATGCTCTCCCCTATTACACACCATTACTTTACTTTTATTGACGTTCACCTTCAGTTTCCTCCTTCCACAAACCACACCAAACTCTTTGACTACCCGCTGCAGTTTCTCATCAGAATCCGCCACCAAAGCTGTGTCATCAGCGAACAGCAACTGATTCAACTCCCAATCTCTACCATTCTTTCCTACTAAACCCAATCCTCTTCCCATAGTTCTCCTTTTCACCTCCCTCACCACACCATCCATAAACATATTAAACAGCCATGGTAACATTACACAACCCTGTCGCAAACCTACCTTTACCTCAAACCATTCACTCAACTCACCATTTCCTACTCTCACACATGCTCTGCTCCCTTCATAAAAACTCTTAACTGCTTCTAACAAATTTCCTCCTATTTCATAAATCCTTAACACCTTCCACATTGTTTCACGGTCCACACGATCATACGCTTTTTCCAAGTCCATAAAAGCCCAAAATATCTCCTTATGCTTCTCTAAATACTTCTCGCATAACTGTCTTACTGCAAACATCTGATCCACGCACCCTCTTCCCCTCCTAAAACCGCACTGTTCTTCTCTTATTGCAACTTCCGTACACTTTATTATCCTCTCTATGGACACCCTGCCATACAGCTTTCCAACCACTGACAATAAACTAATACCTCTATAACTTGAACACTCCTGCCGATCTCCCTTCCCCTTGTACAACGGCACAATACATGCACTCTTCCAGTCTATTGGTACCATTGACACAGCAAAGCACACATTGAAAAGTCTCACCAACCAATCTATTATCACATCTCCACCCTTCTTTATACACTCCACAGCAATACCATCCAAACCTTCTGCTTTTCCCACTCTCATTTGTTTCACTGCTTCTTTCACCTCATTTTCCTCAATCCTTTCATTCATTCCCTGCCACCTGGGTGGCCTGGGTAACCTATCTCCATCCACCTCTGCTTCAATCACTGCTTCTCTTCCATCTCTTGTATTTAACAAAGATTCAAAATACTCGGCATATCTTTTCCTCACTTCAACTGGTTCCACTAGTAATTCTCCATTTTCATCTTTCACTGACTCTTCCCTCTTTTGTCCTCCTTTCCTTACTTTATTTACCTCCTTCCAGAACATCTTCTTTCGTTCTTCAAAATTCTCACTCAGCCTTTGGCCCCACCTTTCGTTTGCATCTTTTTTCGCTTCTCTAATTTTCCGTTTTGCCTCTCTCCTTTTCTCCTTGTACCTCTCCCATACCTCAACACTACCATCCTGTAAAACCCTCTCAAAACACTGTCTCTTCTCCTCAACTGCCTTTCTCACCGTATCATTCCACCACTCGCTTCCCTTCCTGATACCTCTGCCTCCTACTTTCCTTTTGCCGCATACTACCTCTGCACTTGCTTTCACTCCTTCCTTAAACTGTTGCCATTCAACCTCTACTTCTCTCTCTTCCATCTCTCTCACTTCCATCCACTTTTCATTTAGTCTTTCCTTGTACTCCCTCTCTTTTTCACTCTTCTCTAACGCACTAACTTTTATTACCTCTCTTACTTCACGCTTGTCTCTTATTCTCCTGTAACTCTTAACTCTTAGCTTTCCCTCCACCAGGTAATGATCTGACATACCCTCCGTCTCACCTCTCATCACATTCACATCCAGCAGTCTACACAATCTTTCCCTTGTCACCAGCACATAATCCATCAATGCCCTCTCTACAATCTCTCCCCTCACAAGTCTATGCCAGGTGTACTTGTGTATATGCCTTTTTTTGAAGAACGTATTACCTACACTCAATCTACACTCTTCACATACATTTTTCAGTCTTTCTCCACTCTCGTTTACACCATCCACACCAAAACTACCGATGACTCCCTCAACAGGCTCATTTCCTACCCTAGCATTTAGGTCCCCTAAAACTATAACATTTTCATTTTCATCAAACCCTTGTAGACAATCTCTCAAATCCTCCCAGAAACCCTCTACCTTGTCTAACTCTCTTTCACTTCCTGGTCCATACGCACTTACAAAAACCCACTTTTCACCCTTAAACCGCATTCTCACCCACAATAGCCTTGATGACAACTCTTTCCACTCTTTTATAAACTCTCTCAACTCCTCCTTCACAATAATAGCCACTCCTTCTTTCCCCCTGACTCCCTCGTCTACTCCAGACTATCTACCTATCACGTTTCCCAAATCCACTTCTCCCTCTCCTTTCATCTTTGTTTCATTCAGTGCAAGGACATCATACATCCTTCTTTCAAATAACCTTCCAATATCCTCTCTCTTCTCATTCGTACTACATCCACGCACATTCGAAGCTCCAATCATGATGCAGCATAAACCTATTACTGAAGTATATCGCAGCATGTTACCCACCATACCAATCATGATGCAGCATAAACCTATTACTGTAGTATATCGCAGCATGTTACCCACCATACCAATCATGATGCAGCATAAACCTATTACTGTAGTATATCGCAGCATGTTACCTACCATACCAATCATGATGCAGCATAAACCTATTACTGTAGTATATCGCAGCATGTTACCTACCATACCAATCATGATGCAGCATAAACCTATTATTGTAGTATATCGCAGCATGTTACCTACCATACCAATCATGATGCAGCATAAACCTATTACTGTAGTATATCGCAGCATGTTACCTACCATACCAATCATTATGCAGCATAAACCTATTACTGTAGTATATCGTAGCATGTTACCTACCATACCAATCATGATGCAGCATAAACCTATTACTGTAGTATATCGCAGCATGTTACCCACCATACCAATCATGATGCAGCATAAACCTATTACTGTAGTATATCGCAGCATGTTACCTACCATACCAATCATGATGCAGCATAAACCTATTACTGTAGTATATCGCAGCATGTTACCTACCATACCAATCATGATGCAGCATAAACCTATTACTGTAGTATATCGCAGCATGTTACCTACCATACCAATCATGATGCAGCATAAACCTATTACTGTAGTATATCGCAGCATGTTACCTACCATACCAATCATGATGCAGCATAAACCTATTACTGTAGTATATCGCAGCATGTTACCTACCATACCAATCATGATGCAGCATAAACCTATTACTGTAGTATATCGCAGCATGTTACCTACCATACCAATCATGATGCAGCATAAACCTATTACTGTAGTATATCGCAGCATGTTACCCACCATACCAATCATGATGCAGCATAAACCTATTACTGTAGTATATCGCAGCATGTTACCTACCATACCAATCATTATGCAGCATAAACCTATTACTGTAGTATATCGTAGCATGTTACCTACCATACTAATCATGATGCAGCATAAACCTATTACTGTAGTATATCGCAGCATGTTACCTACCATACCAATCATCTATCTATCTATCTATCTATCTATCTATATGCTCAGGCCCAATCCCCATTTTGGGGGTAGCCGACTCAAGACAGAGCAAGAACAGGGAAAACACAAAAACAACATAAAACAAAAAATAAACACAGATAAAAAACACAAACTCTCACACATCCAGGTCACCCAGAGACCAGGGTTACCAAGGTCGCTCCAGCACTCCCTCGGCCCCTGACCACCCGGAGAGGTTCCGATCTCGGCAGGCAGACATGCAGCGGAGCCAAAGCCACAAGCCCTCCCACCACACTTCCAGGCACACCCTTCATATTAATCGTCTCCCCGGGCCAGGCGCCTGATGGCCTATTATCTAGTCCAACTTGCGCCCGACCCCTTACTCCAAATGACAACGTGTTCACTCAACTATTCACAAGCATTCTCCATTCACTCCAGTCCACCACCACTTCCCCTGCCTGATCTATAGTCATTCCTCTATCATCCAAAGCCTTTCTTACACAGTCTCTCCATCTCAATGGGGGTCTTCCTGCCCTTCTATCTCCCCTTGTACCTGACTCACATATTCTCTTTGTAAGCCTTTCATCTCCCATTCGTTCAACATGACCATACCAGCTCAGCACCCTTCTGTCCACTCTGGCTGACAAATGTTCCTGCTGCCCCACTCTCCTACGTATCTCTTCATTCCTCAATCTGTCTCTACGAGTAACTCCACACATACTCCTCAAGCAGCTCATCTCCATCACATCCAGCCCTCTTTTCTCCTTTTTCTTCAGAGCCCATGTCTCAGCCCCATACATCACTGTTGGCACAACAATTCCTTGATACAGTGCACTTTTTACTTTCACTCCGAGATTTCTCGTCTTCCACATACTTCCCATTGCTCCAAAAACCTTCCTTCCTTCACACACTCTCTGTTTTACCTCCACTTCCATACCTCCACTCCTGCTTATTGTTCCTCCTAGATATTTAAAACACTCTACTTGTTCCAATATTTCCCCATCCAGCCTCACATCTAGATTCACCCTATGCTCTCCCCTATTACACACCATTACTTTACTTTTATTGACGTTCACCTTCAGTTTCCTCCTTCCACAAACCACACCAAACTCTTTGACTACCCGCTGCAGTTTCTCATCAGAATCCGCCACCAATGCTGTGTCATCAGCGAACAGCAACTGATTCAACTCCCAATCTCTACCATTCTTTCCTACTAAACCCAATCCTCTTCCCATAGTTCTCCTTTTCACCTCCCTCACCACACCATCCATAAACATATTATACAGCCATGGTGACATTACACAACCCTGTCGCAAACCTACCTTTACCTCAAACCATTCACTCAACTCACCATTTCCTACTCTCACACATGCTCTGCTCCCTTCATAAAAACTCTTAACTGCTTCTAACAAATTTCCTCCTATTTCATAAATCCTTAACACCTTCCACATTGCTTCACGGTCCACACGATCATACGCTTTTTCCAAGTCCATAAAAGCCCAAAATATCTCCTTATGCTTCTCTAAATACTTCTCGCATAACTGTCTTACTGCAAACATCTGATCCACGCACCCTCTTCCCCTCCTAAAACCGCACTGTTCTTCTCCTATTGCAACTTACGTACACTTTATTATCCTCTCTATCAACACCCTGCCATACAGCTTTCCAACCACTGACAATAAACTAATACCTCTATAACTTGAACACTCCTGCTGATATCCCCTCCCCTTGTACAACGGCACAATACATGCACTCTTCCAGTCTATTGGTACCATTGACACAGCAAAGCACACATTGAAAAGTCTCACCAACCAATCTATTATCACATCTCCACCCTTCTTTATACACTCCACAGCAATACCATCCAAACCTTCTGCTTTTCCCGCTCTCATTTGTTTCACTGCTTCTTTCACCTCATTTTCCTCAATCCTTTCATTCATTCCCTGCCACCTGGGTGACCTGGGTAACCTATATCCATCCACCTCTGCTTCAATCACTGCTTCTCTTCCATCTCTTGTATTTAACAAAGATTCAAAATACTCGGCATATCTTTTCCTCACTTCAACTGGTTCCACTAGTAATTCTCCATTTTCATCTTTCACTGACTCTTCCCTCGTTTGTCCTCCTTTCCTTACTTTATTTACCTCCTTCCAGAACATCTTCTTTCGTTCTTCAAAATTCTCACTCAGCCTTTGGCCCCACCTTTCGTTTGCATCTTTTTTCGCTTCTCTAATTTTCCGTTTTGCCTCTCTCCTTTTCTCCTTGTACCTCTCCCATACCTCAACACTACCATCCTGTAAAACCCTCTCAAAACACTGTCTCTTCTCCTCAACTGCCTTTCTCACCATATCATTCCACCACTCGCTTCCCTTCCTGATACCTCTGCCTCCTACTTTCCTTTTGCCGCATACTACCTCTGCACTTGCTTTCACTTGCTTTGTTTAGGGTAAAAACACCCCGCTGGGCGGTACACATAAATTACCGCCTAGGCTGCTCGTTAGGTGTTAAAGTTATTTAAAGAATCAATCGTGTTATGATAGCGAAACGACTAGGGAACAGTTGATTTGTGTCCGGAGCCACTGAAAATCACTATTTACCAGCTGATTTACTTGTAATTATCAATCAATATTGCATATGTCACAGCAACAATGCTTTCAGACCATGCCAGTGGAAGAATGGAAGATTACTGATTGACTTAGAAAACAACAAAAAACACTGATTTGTCATTCACAAATCCAGTAGCTGTTTCGTGTTGTT
Organism: Lithodes maja; assembly: GCA_037953745.1. Classification (NCBI taxonomy): domain Eukaryota; kingdom Metazoa; phylum Arthropoda; class Malacostraca; order Decapoda; family Lithodidae; genus Lithodes; species Lithodes maja. The sequence goes on along the minus strand of JBAKBP010000954.1, from coordinate 148,720 downwards.
TTACAAGCTGATCACTAGTTCGGCTTTTAAAATATTCAGGCATTCCTGATAAAATTAGAAACTATCTCATAATAAATACCACACAACAATTGTATACCATTGAATACTTTAACTTTATTTCTACTCCAACCTCAATATAAATTATTTTGCAATATAAAGTCAATCATAACAATGGCAAAACCGATTGTACTTGTCTGCAAAGGACCGAAAATGCACATTTGTATTTCGTGTACCAGGAGGCAATAAGTGGTCAGGAACCAGACTCTATACAGTAAATGCCCTAGCGCTTGCCGTAAGGCCTACTAGACGCTAACGCCATCTGTTGTTGCTATCCGTCAGAATTTCGTCAAAAAGTGGTGGGGTTCCAAGTACTCGATAATGACAATAACTGATAGTTGCCAGGAGTTGGTACTCAAGTTCTCAACCCCTACCCGATTCACGTCAGATCCAATGTGTTGATTGTGAGGTGAGGTGATCGATAAGGAATCTCTTGAAGGGGGCAGGAGCCCCCTGTCCCCTCCTGGAGGCTCATCGCCTTCCCACTAGCTTCCCGGGCCCTAATGATCCCCCCAAATCCCTCACTATCCGCCTCATGTTTAAGGGTGCCCTCCCAGTCCGTCTGAAATTTGGCTCCGTCTCGTATCCCGTCTCTCAATATCATTTCCCCATGCTTCGGTGTTACGACTGCCACCAGTTCAGTCATGGGTCCAATTCCTGCAGGAACTCGGTCAGGTGCTCGATGTGTAGCGGGGGTCATCGGTTCCGATCCGAGGGGGGTGTGCGGTGCGAGCTAGACCCATTCTGCTACTTGTGCCTCGGCGATCACCGTGTCGTGTCTCGTACGTGTCCGATTTATGTCAGAGCGGTGGAGCTTCACCGCGCGGTTCGTGAGGATGGGGCCTCAGTACTCGACTTCAACCGCGACCTGCGCGCGCTTCCGGCCCGGTATCATCGTTCGGCAGCTGCCCCCCGGGGGCCCGCGGCGTCGCCTCGTCAGTCGTCGTCGCGTCTTGGCTCGGCGCCTGTCCGCGGTCCGTCGGGGCCCCCGTCGTCGCGGGTCACGCCACGGCCCCGTCAGTGCTCCCCTCCCCGTCGTCCGGGTGTCTCGCTCACTAACCGCTTCGCCGCTTTTGCCGCCCCCGATGAGGACGAGTCGGTGGGGGTTCCGTCGCGTCGCCTTCAGTCGCCGTCTCGCCTGTGGTCGTACTCGCAGGCTGTGCGTCGCCCTCCCGCCCCGCCTCGTGATCGTGTCGCTCGCCATCACAGTCCGCGCCCCCGCCGGTCCGTCGCTCGGGATCATTCGGGTGTTTCAGACGCGCCGTCCGACGTCTCCATCCCGTCGAAGTTGGACGCCCCCCTCCCCGCCGTCCGGATCGTCCGCCCCTTTGTCGCTCTTCCTTTGCTACCTCTTCTCGCCCCTCCTCTCTTCCTGGTGCTTCGGGCCAGTCTCCCTCTGTCTCCTTGGAGGCTCTCCTCCGCTTACTTATTGACGCTATCTCCTCCTATCTCGCTGGTGTTGCCCCTCAGGATATATGTGAGCAGTTCATGCCTCGGTTTCTCAGTCTCTCGGTCTCTTCATAGGCTCTCTTCTTCGTAGCCTCTCTTTGGTTTTCTGGAATGCCCGCTCGTTGCTCCGGAAGTCTCAGGATTTCAAGGTTTCCCTCGACGGGCTGCGACCCGTCGTGGTCGGGGTTTGTGAGACGTGGTTTGCCCCTGCCACGCGTTTTCGTCTCCGGGGTTACTCCCTCCTTCGTGCGGACCGGCCCAGCCGGGTTGGGGGTGGGTTGGCAATCATGGTCCGTGAAGACGTACCGTGTCAACCCCTCCCCCTACAGCCGTTCAGGGGGTGTGTGCTGGAGGTCTTGGCACTTCGCCTTGAGTTGGCGAGGGGTTGGTCCTCGGTTTTGTTGGTTTATAATCCCTGTTTCTCTGTCTCTCTTCCTGAACTTGATCACTACTTCGATCAGCTCCCCTCGCCGGCGCTGGTCATGGGTGATTTTAACGCCAGGCATAGATGTTGGGAGCCGGATCTTCCGCTTCATTCCCGTAATACCTCTGGCTTTTCCCTCTTCCGATTTCTTCTCGGCTCTGCCCGTTTCTCTCTTCGCTCTCCCTCCGGTCTCCATACCCGGTTTGATCCTCACTCTGGTTTGGCTTCAGTTTTAGACTTGTGCCTGGTTGAAGCCCCTTTTCAGGGTGTGGCCTATTCTTTTGGTCCCTACCTTGGTAGCGATCACTTGCCTCTTGTCGTTGGGTTTCCAGTCCTTTCCTTGAATCTTCCCTGTCCTACTCGCCCTCGGTGGCGCTTTTCGGAGGGGGGCTGGCCGGTGTTTCAGGAGGCTCTCTCCCTCCCTTGCCCGGCGGTGGGTCTCCCCCTCGAGGTGGCGGCGGGCTCCTTTTCTTCGTGGCTGGTTTCCGCCAGCCGCCAAGGCTTTCTCTCTGTCAGACCGTCGTGGGGTGCCCCGTTGTGGGATGCCTTGGTGGAACGATGCTTGTCGCGGGGCGGTGAAGGCCAGGCGTCAGGCATGGTCTGCCTGGCGTCGCTGCCTCTCCGAGGCGAACAAGCTACGGTACCGGCGCCTGGATGCGGAGTGTACCCGTGTCTTGGTAGCCGCGCGTCGCTCGGCCTGGTCGTCCTTTGTCTCTTCTCTCTCCTTCTCCTCTGCCACGCGCACGTGGAGGTTCCTGTCCTCTATGATGAAGGGTCGTGCTTCCCCTTTCTCATTTCCTCTTCGCCGGGATGGCGTGGCTAATCTGTCTGATATTTCCAAGGTCGATTTCCTTGCTTCTTTCTTTTCCTCGCTTCTTAGTACTCCTGTCCCTCTCCCTGCTTCAGCCCGCCTGGCGGCCACTGTCCGCCTGGCGGAGGCGTCTCCTTACCCCCCGGGTCTCTCTCTTCCCTTCACTTCTCAGGAACTTTCCTCTGCCCTCTCGGCTCTCTCGCCCCGTAAAGCTGCCGGGCCTGACCTGGTCCCTTATGAGTTCCTCCGCTCTCTCCCCCCTCTCTACTACTGCTGTCTTGTTGGATCTCTTCAATCGTAGCTGGGCGGATGGGGTCTTCCCGGGTGCTTGGAAGGAGTCTGTCCTCCTCCCTTTCCCTAAACCCGGGAAAGATCTCACCAGCCCCTCTGGTTACCGCCCCATTATTATTATTATTATTATTATTATATGAGATGCCGAAGTCTCCAACCAGGGTGCAGAAACACCATCAAGATCAATCCACACAAAACACCCGGAGGCACTGGAGAGAGACTATGGCAACTTAGGAAAAAATAAAAACATACACTGTATACTGTACTGTACATATACACATATTAAACACAGATAACATATTATGCAGTGGAGGATATCAAGCTTAAATATAATACAATAAAATAGAATAAAATAAGTTTAAAAATTAGAATTAATGCTGCAAAAAAGCATTAACTCTAGACTTAAAAATGGAGATATTAGCTGAATTGACTAGCTCATTTGGCAACTTATTCCACAAGTCAACCATGGCCGGCACAAAACACCGTGAAAACTGTGTAGTAGAAAAATTAACACGGCTCATGGCAAGATAATTAAGATTGCTTGTGAATCTAGTTGCACGAGCCCGGACATAGGGCCCAGGCAGAACCCCATGTAAGGGATGCTGAGGGTTGTTAAAAACTTTAAATAAAAGACTAAGGGCACCAACTTTACGTCGATGACACAGATCAAGAGACAAATTAGGTAGAATAAAACTGATGGAATTTAGCGACCTGTCAAGCAACTTGAGATGGCAGTCAGCTGCTGACAACCAGACAGGTGAGCAGTACTCGAAATGTGGCAAAATAAAAGCATAAAAAGACTTGATAACTGTGGCGTCACAAGCAAATGTTTTATAAACCTTGCGAAGCAGACCAATTTTTTGGGAAATGGAAGAGGAGAAAGAACGAATATGCTTTTCAAAAGTAAGTTTGGGATCAAGAGTAACTCCTAACAAACGCAGAGTATCCACATTCTCAATTTGCTCGCCAGAAACTTGTAGATAAGGATGGGGAGGATCCAAGGTACGAGATCTGCTGATGATAATGGAGTGTGTTTTACTAGCATTAAGTTTCATGCCCCAAAGTTCACACCATGATGTAATTTTGGCTAAATCCCTATTCAGAGCAGTAGCAATTACGTGTCGATCTATTGGTGATGCAATTGACGCATATAAAGTTGTATCATCAGCATAGGAGATTAGTTTATTTTCAAGCTCGGAACACAGGTCAGCAGTAAAAATAATAAAAAGCAAAGGCCCAAGGACACTGCCTTGTGGAACACCAGAAACAACAGTAACAGAAGGGGAATGACACCCATCAATGACCACAGACTGAGATCTTTTCGTCAAATTTTTTTCAAAGATCCTTAAAAAATTGCCACCAATACCAATGAGCTGTAACTTAAACAGAAGTGCTTTATGGTTGACTAAATAAAAAGCAGAACTAAAGTCAATAGCCACGACGCGAGACTCATGTCCCTGGTCCAATGAAGATTGCAAGTCATGGGTGAGTGTCAGAAGTGCATCACATGTACCCAGTCCCTTACGAAAACCAAACTGTGAGTTTGGTATCAAATTATGACTATTACAATAAGAGGAAAGGCGTCTGGACAAAAGCCTCTCATAGAGCTTGGATAGGATAGGTGTAATGGAGATAGGGCGATAGTCATTAGGAGATGATGAGGCAGTATTTCCCTTTGTGCTCCTTCAGAGTGTGGGTAAGCTCATGGAATGGCTGGTTGGTGCTCGTCTGCAGTGGTGGGCCTAGTCTCGGGGTGCGCTGTTGGAGGAGCAGTGTGGCTTCCGTCCTGGCCGGGGAACGCTGGACGTCCTCCTGCAGTTGGAGCACCTGGTACAAGACACTTACAGACGTCGTGGGGTCATGCTGGCCCTCTTTGTGGATGTGGCGGGTACCTTTGACTCTGCTTCTCATGAGGGGATCTTATACAAACTCTCTGGTATGGGTGTCTCGGGTGTTCCATTGTTTTGGGTGCGCAGTTTTCTGTCGGGTCGCTCCTTCTCGGTCTCGGTGTGGGGGGCGCTGTCCACACCGCATCCTGTCCGTCATGGGGCCCCCCAGGGCTCGGGCCTTAGTCCGTATTTTTTTAATAGACTCCTGTCTGACCTCCCCCGTCCCCCTAATATGTCTCTTTTGGCGTATGCGGATGATCTATCCTTGGTCTGCACGGCTCCTACGCTGTTAGAGGCACAGGAGTGCCTGCAGGCCGGGGTGGATGAATTGCTCCGGTGGTTTGTGGACTGGGGTTTTGCCGTCAATGCGCAGAAGCGCGCTTTGATGTGCTTCACCCTCCAGCGCAAGCTCCCCTCCCTCCCCTCCATCCTCCTCGCTGGTACGCCGGCCCCGTTCCGTACGCAGCATACATTTTTGGGGCTCCGACTCGATGGCCCCATCTTAACCTGGAAGCATCATATCGAGTATTTGCGGTCGTCATGTATGAAGCAGCTCGATATCATGAAGAGCTTGGCGGGCGTTTGTTGGGGCGCGGATCGGGAGGTCCTCCTGCGGTTTTATTCGGCGTACGTGCTCAGTAAAATTCGTTACGGTAGCTCCGTCTACGGCTCGGCCTCCCCCACGGTACTCAAACGGCTGAATGTGGTGCTGCACACGGCACTCCGCATTGCGTTGGGGGCCTTCCGCTCGTCGCCGGCGGTCTCTCTCCACGCGGAGGCGGGTCTTCTTCCCCTTGCTATGGACCATCATCACCTTAACGTCATCACCCTCCATCGTGCCCTGTCATTCTCACCTGCTCATCCTTATAGCCTCCTCATCTCTCATGCCCCCGTCTTGCATCATGCTCCCTCCTGGCCTTTCCGCTCCCGTTCCCCTTTCCTCGTCCGTGCCCTCCTGTTCTCATCCTCCCTCTCCTTGCTCCTTCCGCCCCCCTCCCCTACCCCCTCCGTCTCCCCTTTCCCCCCCTGGTTCGACCTGTCCTCTATGTTCCACCTTGCTCTTCATGTTCCCTTCGTCAAATTTCAGGATAGCTCCTGTGCCCCCTCCCTTTTCCTAGAACTTGTCTCCCTCCGCTATAGTAATCACTTCCCTATTTACACGAATGGCTCCCACACATCCTCCCCCCAGTCCTCTACTGCCGCCATTTATGTTGAGCACCTTTCCCTTTGCCGGGCTTGGCGGCTGTCCGGTTTCCATTCAGTTCTTGCTTCAGAATTATATGCCATCCTTCAAGCTTTACTTTTCATTTGCGATTTCCTCCCCCCACAGTCAATAGTAGTTTTCTCAGATTCACTGTCCTCCCTTGCCCTCCTCAGCTCCCAGCACCCTGTATTTAATAGTGGCCCCTCCATCATTGACGATGTTGCCTATTAGTATAATAGTCTCCATTCAACATCCACGTCAGTCGTTTGAATCAACCGCCGCGAGGAAGAATAGGAGTCATCTTCATAAGTACAACGCTACTTCTCTTATGGTGTCGTCACAGATCGGGTACCCACTACGAAAAAACTTCGTAAAAAATAAGAGAACAAAAAAGGGAAAAGAATTTTCCATCTTAACACTGTTATTCACAAGCTTCCCACATTCGGTGGATTTTCTTGCGTTGTGGCTTCTTACCGTCTCTCGCCAAGCGCAACAATTCTTCCTTCTCTTCCTCGCGGGCCTACTGTCAACACTTGTGCACCCGCTCTCCGGCTTCATTCGACGCTCGCTCTCCTCTAGTGAGTCTTTCCTCATTTGTATGTATCTGGGAGATAATGAGCAGGGTTTAGACTAGCTAGCACGGGTTGTGTTATTGTTGGCCCGCAGGAAGTGTTAAAATTAGGGTACATGTAGGCGCTTCTCCTTGTGTTAAATTTGTCCACCACGTGGTGTTTTTTTTATTGTTGCTAGGCGCCTTAGTTTTTGCTTTTTACTTAGTTAGGAGGCTTTCCTTTAAGTTTCTTGCTGTTCCGAGGAACAGCTTGAGGGTCTAAGGACCCTGTCTTTGTTACGGATGCGCCAGGGTTAGGATTGTCCCACGTGGTTGTGGCGTCCTCCGGCATTTGAGCCTGTGGAGAGGCCCCTCGTGGGGGCTTTTCTCTTCGCCCTTTTGGCAAGGTTCTGAGTTCATTGTGTGGTCTGTATATTTTTCCCGGATAAGCCCATAGGTTATCTAGTTTTGGGGGATTTTATTATTACTGTGATTGTTTTTCATTATGTCCCCTGTGAGTTGTGGTCTCCCTATGGTTAGAGTGCCACTTTTCGGGAGTCCGGCAACGTGTTCCAAGCGTGGGAGTACGTGAGTTTGGGGTTTAGTTTCCTCGCGGCTGTGCCTTGCTCTGAGTCCCCCCCCTCACATTGCTGAGCTCGCCGGCCTACGGTTGGTAGCCGTTGGGTCGGTCCGCCGTGCCGGCGTGTTCTCGAGCTAGTGTCTCCCTCGCCGGGTCTTTGCGTCGGTGGGTGTGGCGGCGCCACTGCCCCCTGGTCCCTGGTCCCTCGGGACTCCGGCGGACGCCGATGTGAATCTAATTGGTAAGGTGCTTCTCAAACCCCTCAGACTTTGCCTCCGCCTCCCGGCGGTTGCGAGAGCTACAAGTCCTCCGGCGGGTGGTGTTTTCGTATGCGGAACACGACGATACCCACCGTTCGGGGTCCCCCGGTCTTTCGGCCTGGTCAGTTCTTGACGGGGGATATTGCGGTGGTAACCTTAAGGTTAACAAAGGGTGACTCACATACTATACTGTTGTTACTGTTACTGTACCACCAGAGTGATTATGATGATGGTGGTGGTGGTGGTGGTGATGGTAAGGGTAGGATGGGTGTTGAGGGTTATGGTGTAGTACAGATGGTATGGTAACCTTAAGGTTAGCAAAGGGTGACTCACATACTATACTGTTGTTACTGTTACTGTACCACCAGAGTGATTATGATGGTGGTGGTGGTGGTGGTGATGGTAAGGGTAGGATGGGTGTTGAGGGTTATGGTGTAGTACAGATGGTATGGTAACCTTAAGGTTAACAAAGGGTGACTCACATACTATACTGTTGTTACTGTTACTGTACCAGGAGGGTGTCACAACATAATACACAACTACACCACACAGAGAGAGACACAACATTTTTGGGATTTATTTATTTATTTATTTATTTATTTTTTATATGAGAGGGTGACCAAGGAGAGAGAGAGAGAGTGTGTGAGTCAGTCATCAAAAGAGAGAGAGAGATTTTTTTTTTTTTATATGAGAGGGTGACCAAAGAGTACAAAGGAGTACAAAGGAGTACAAAGGAAATCAAGCAACAACAGATCTAGTGACCCTTCTAGGTTGCTTGTCCTCCAAAACACTGAGGATCAAGTGTCCAAACAGTGGTTTAGAGTGGGTAAGGGAACATTGGAAAGGGAATTACTGCCCTGGAACTAATGTCCGTGGCAGGATTAGGAAGTTAGTAGGGGACAGATGGGTTAGTAACTGAGGGGGGGATAAAATAAAGTTATTCATTTACAAACGCAGTCAGTCGCGGGTTTGATGCGAGATATTTGTCTAGGCGGAGTTTAAATGAATCAACGGTGATGCAGTCTATAACGTTTCGGGGAAGCCCATTCCACAAGTTGACAACTCGATTGAAGAAGAAATTCTTAGATTCGTGTGAGTTAAAAGATTTACCAATAATTTTGCAACCGTGAGTGAGTGTGTGAGTGAGTCATCAGGAGTGAGAAAGATTTTTTTTTTTATTTTGTATTTGTTTTATAAATGAGAGGGTGTGTGAGTGTCCGGGAGAGAGAGAGTGTGTGTGTGAGTGTCCAGGAGGGAGAGAGAGAGAAATTTTGACCTTTTAGGGTTTTCTATTGATTTTTTTGCGAGCGAAGCGAGCAAAAACTTACAGGATGCAAAAACACACGGGATGCAAAAACACACGGGATGGGGTCGACATCGCGTGAGCGAGCGAAGCGTTGATGGAGGCAGATTTATGTTTTTTTTTGCCATTTTTTGGCGAGCGAAGCGAGCCAAAAACCACATCCCGTGAGCGGAGCGAACGGGATGAAGGTCAAGATCGCGTGAGCGAGCGAAACGAGGCGATCGCGATGGAGGCGTTTTTTTTTATTTTGTTTTTTTAATTAAAAAAAAAATCCAGATTTTGTCCTTCGGCCGAGGCATTTTCTTCTTTTTTATTTCTAAGGTTTTTGGGCAATTTTGCGAACCACCCCAAAATTGCCTAGCGAGCGAAGCGAGCCCACAAAAATTGAGAGATACAGATTTTTTTTCCTTGGGCCGGGGCATTTTTCCATACAATGCTGGCTCGCTATCGCTCGTCAGGAAGATATCGACACCTGGATGGGGATAAACATCTTAGAACAGTTGGCTGAATGGGGCCGAATGGATACAAGCCAGAGAAAGCGAGAAAAGGAGAGAAAGAGAAAAAAAAGTAGGTGACCCCCCTTAAACTTTATTCTGGCTACTATTAAATTATTTTATTCAGCTTAAAAGGGGCCTCCAGCAATTAACAGGCTTCAAGCTACCAGACTTAACCCTGGTCCTTATGAAACTGCTTAAGAGGGGTCACCAGCTTTTTTTATCTTTCTTTCCTTTTCTCTCCTTCCCTGGCTTGTATCCGTTCGGCCACATTCAGCCAACTGTTCTAAGGCGTTTATCCCCATCCAGGTGTCTATGTCTTCCTGGCAAGCAATAGCGAGCCATCATTATATGGAGAAATCCGGCTTCGCCGGAGAAATTTTTCTATAGAAAAATTTGCAAATTTAGCTTGCTGTCAAAACAAAAATATATATATACTGGCTCGCTACCGCTCGCCAGGAAAATATTGACACCTGGATGGGGGTAAACGTCTTAAAACAGTAGGCTGAATGGGGTCGAATGGATACAAGCCAAAGAGAGAAAGAGAAAAAAAGGCGAGTGGGCTCCCTTAAATTTTTGTAAATACAGTACTGTATATCTAGAATAAAATGTTAAAGACGTCGCTGGTACAGAAGGGGTTAAGTACTAACCCTTTGAGCCCCAGCGATGTGTGTTTTATTTATTAGTGGCCCCTCCATCATTGACGATATGCCTATTAATATTATTGCCTCCTTTCAAGCGCCCGCGGGTAGCCAGTTTGAAACTCCCGCCGCGGGGAGGAGTACTACATCATAAGTGCAACGCTACTTCTCTTATGGAATCGTATTATGATTGGGGTACACACTACGAAAAAACTTCGTCAAAAATAAAAGAGAAAAAATAAACTCAAAACTAGTTTTGCTATAGCTTTCCATCTCGTGGATTCTCGGCCAGGCCGTGGCAACCGAGACGCCATATTTCTTCCCCGCGACCATCCCAATCGGACGTGCACGCCTGTGCTCTGCCACATTCTTCGTTCGCTCGCTTGTAGTGAGTCCTTGCTCATTTGTATTTATCTGAGTTGTATTGAACAGGTTTAGACTAGGTAGCACAGGCTACCCAATGTGGGAGGTGTGGTGGAGTGGTCTTGCCACTGGCCTGGTAATCCAAAGGTCCCGGGTTCAAATCCCGATGTATCAATGGGAAGATATTATTGGGATGGAATTTGAGCTGTACCTAGTATCAGTGCATTACCACAAGCCCACCGAAACGTCAATCAAATACCCTCATTGTTCCCTGATTAAATAGCAGTGTATGAATATTCCCATATTCAAAATATGCTATAGGGGTGCAATGCCTGGTGAGTTATCTGCTCAACAGGTGGCGTTGTGTGTGTGTAAGTGTGAGAGTCCGAGTGTAGGGGGTGAGACAGTGAAGCACGGGAACGAGATGGCTTCAGAGATGGGGTCGTTTCGGTCCATGAGTGAGCACCATGCCTCATGTGAAGGCAAGATGGCAGGTGCTCGTTGTACTCTACGTGCTTCACATGTCTCACTCCCTAGACTGGAACAAGACCTCACGGGCTTCACTGTTCATTGTAAAACGGTGAATGTTAAGGCTCTCAGCCTATGCCCGAGAGGAAGTAAGTTGGAATATAGAAAAAAAAAAAAAAAAAAAAAAAAAAAAACCCATTGGTATGCCCGCAGGGAAGTGTTAAAATAGGGTACTACAATCCTCCAGGATCCGTGCGTCGTGTGTTTTTTGTTTATATGTTTCTGCGCCTTAGCTCTGCTATTAACTACTAGTTAGGAGGCTAATATATCAGCAATAGGCTTCTGACCGTCCATATGAGGCAGTTGCTCTTTTATTATTATAGCAGATGCCCTGGTCTAAGAGCTGTCACACGTGGTGTGGAACTTTCCATGGTTTGAGCCTGCTTTTCCCCTCTCGTGGGGCCCCCCGCCAAATGTTGCAGCAGTGTCTTCAGGAGGTAAGGTAATAACAAGGAGTATGATTACTACAAGCCTCGTGGCCAGCCTCATTAGGGGTCTCTGTAGGGTCTAGGGGTTTGGTATTTATTAATAAATATTATTATTATACTATTATAGCCCTAAGATAGTTCCCTCGTTTATATGTTGTGACGCACCCAGTGCGTGGCAACGCAACCTGATTGTACTCCTTGGTACTCCACTGTACCGCCCGTACCACTGTACCGTGCTGGCTACCGTCAGCAGCTATGTATATTGAGTGTGACAACTTATAACTATGTTCTTTGTATCTCTGCAAAGGTCTCGTCATGTGCTAACCAGTGGTGGGTTTTGTTTTAAGCCATGTCGAGACCTTCCATTTAATATGTAGTATCAATAGAGAAGTTGATAGATAAGACAATGGGAGTTCAGAGAGAGAGAGTGAGTTAGGCTTCAGAGCGAGAGGGTAGCAACGCGCCACGCTGCCGGGGGGGTGGTTGCCAGACGTATGGACTGGTTGGCAGCCTTGCGCTTATAGCTGGGCGCGACAGGGTTGGTAGTCCATTGCCGCCTGCCTATGCTGCCTGGGCTGCCCATGTTGTCGTACAGCACATTGCCTGGAGGCTCGCTGTGTGTTCCATGATCAGGTTGCCTAGAACCTTTGAGATTCTAACATCCCTTGCCCTCTCTCCCAATTTCTCACGGTTGCACTCTTTCTTTCTGACGACATTACTCTCATTTCATTCTTCTCTCTATTTAAATGCATAACCTTCCCTTGAGGTCCTAAAGGAGTTTCAGCACTCACCTCTCGTATTACTCTTAGGACAAGCATATATTTACATGTATTAGATTTAAGGGGTTAATGTGAACAGCGATCTTCTTGATGAGGATAGTTGGTGAACGTTCTACATGTTCACGAGTTATATGCCCCGCTCATCATCCAATTTGTGACTAGACTGGTGCCATGTGTAAGAGCCCGACCATGCCCAGGAGTTGTCTGTAGAGGGGCGAGGACTTAGCCTTGATTTGCATACCGAGCCAGGAGCGAGTGTAGTACCAGAGACTACAGCTCGCTCGTAGTGCCGGTATAGTAGAGTAACGTAATTTATCTGTCCTTGTGTTCTCTACAGTCTTTTCCTGGGTTCTCGCTTTCGGTGCTGGGACTCGTTGTTCCTGTGACTTGGCCTGCTAGCTAGAACACATGGGGATGATGAGTGGGATATATCTTTATTTTACTATGCATTGCAGCTCTCTTTAAGTTTATGTATGTAACACTTTACAATACACATTACTCACACACAAGACAACACTATTAATACTTTCATGTATCAATTAACTGCACTGTCGTTTTGCTGCTGTGTCCGGAGTTCTATTGCGTAGGGCGCATACGGACTCAGAGGGGAGACAGAGTGAGAGAAGCGAAGTAGCCTATGCGGTAGTAGGCTACCGGCGCAGTACTGTTGCCTGCAACCTTTTAGTTATTCCAAGTATAGATTCATTATTATAATAAGTGACTACTATTTATGTTCCTTCCATGTGTATTATTAGGTATCTACTGGATCATGAACATCTTGTATGCTACATGCTAGTGCATGTTAGTAGGGGACAGTTATTCTAGTGCACGCGCTTTCAAGTAGGCGTGTACATTTGTCATTTAGCATTTCACTGTCATACCTTTAGCCTGCTTCTATTCTACATTATTAGAGGCTTAATATTAACGTAGTTTCTTGAGTATTGCATTTCTTTAGTAATAACGTAACCTATAAATGTCTGAGGGAGTTTAGCCTCATAGCCTACCCCTGTTGTACACTTTCGCCGAGTTAAGGTACCTCGTTACCATAGACGATAACTCTGTAGGGCGTTGGTGCTTTTGTTATCTGGAGCATATAGTATTTGGGACTGGAATCGAGCGTGTCGTTGTCACATAAGCCATTTCTGTCCTACGATCAAGAATCCCGAATATGTATTGCCGATCCAGCCGTAACAATGTGTATGTATATTTAGCATGTAAACAGGGAGTCAGGAGTCAGGAGACGTCCTGTTGGTGGTGTGGGGGTGTTTTTTTGGGGGGTCGGACTTTCACAAATAAGTCGACCCTTCCAAAGTTTTGGCTCGTTTCCTTCCGGCGATCTTTCTACATACTGACGCCTACTCTCGCCTCGCAGGTGAAAGGAATGAGCCAAAATATTCCCGGCGTGGTGTGCTATACCGCGAACCTTCCGGCGGAAATGCAAAATTCCTAAGGGAGCAATCTCGGCCCGCCGAAAAACTCGCCCAAACCGATAGCCTAGCACGGCATGACTTTCCTCGCCCGGTGCAACAGTCTAGTGGGGTTATTGCTATGTAGACCATAGTCAATAGATGGTTACTACGGATTAATTGGGCCAGTGACACTTTGTCACAGGTAAGCAGTTCAATAGGAAACACTTAAGTTTTCCTAGAACAGGTCCAGCGGAAGGTTAGAGTAGTAGTGCGCTATAGCTAATTTCCGGCGGACTTGAAGGATAGGATGTGTTAACACCTCTCAGGTTATCCTTATGAGCATTGATTCCTGGAAATTTTCTATTTCCAGATTTCATCACTCCAGTAACAGCACAGGCAGCAGGTGAGGGAGCCGATCACGGCGGGGTGGGGGTTTTTCGCTCCATCATGCCTCTGTTTACGCTGTGCGCTACAACTAACTGTCCCCTTCTTCCGGTTTTTGCTCACAAACATTGCATCAGATGTGTAAAATGCCTCGACAGATCTTGAGGCCTTTGGATATCTAAAAAGTGCTCCGTTTGCTCAGAACTCCGGTCGAACTTGTTTAAGAAGAGCGATCATGCGTGCCTAGTAGCGCTTCAGGAGATTAAGACTATCTTTAATGTCTAAGCAAAAGATGTGGCCCATAAGGCATTAATTTGTGATGACGAAGCACTGTGGGACCACCTTATGATTAAATCCCCAGTGTTAAAAGCAAAGCCGGCTAAGTCTACTCCCAAATCGAAATCTAAGGCTAAAGTTTTGTCTAAGGAATTAGTTAGTAGTAGCGAGAGTAGCGACAGCGATGAGGCAAACCCCCCCCCCCACCCACCCCCCGACCGCCGCAAACGAGGACAATACCCTTCGCCGAAGACCAAATCTAGGGCCACGTCTAGGTTTCCTCATAGACGAGTACGCCAATCTTCAGTAGAATTAACGGCGAAGTCTAGCAAGAGAAGGCGGGAAGACTCTGTGACCTCAAAATCAAGTAGTGGACATAAAAGTTCCCGCAAGGATGAGACACTCCCACGGCGCCAGCCTACGCCGGCTCCGCGGCCACTTTCCTCTGCCTCTGCCTCCGGGTCTGTCCAATCAGGCAACTAGGAGGCGGCGACAGGGGAGACTGAGTCAAATCCCAGGGATGGGCTTAAAGAAACTATTAGTTAACCACAGAATACAATCTTTGCTATACCTAAAGTAAGTCGAATTTTCGAATTTGCAAAACATTTATTCACTATATTTTCCAGGGCTAGTATAAGTTTATCATGAGGAATGTTTGTACATTTTGGCTGTAAATGACCATTATATCAGGACAATGTATTATATTTACGAGAATAAATGGTGTAGTTAACTTCAAACAGCATTATTCTCTCAAACTCGCCATAAAAGCATATATAAACCTAAGTCCTAAGAAAACATACCTCCTATTATCCGCCAACACATATAATAGTGTGTTCTTCAATTCCAGAGAAGCAAAGGGTAATTATTTAGTGGGCCACCAAAGCTGAAAAAAGAAGGAATTTGGATTACGATTCTGGATGACCATGATAGGCCCCAGCTGTTTTTCGTCATCTGTAATTGTGTTATGATATGTTAACCCCTTCTGTACTAGCGACACCCTTCTAACTTAACTCTTAAATGGCGGCGAGCAACATAAGTCGAGTTAAATAAAGCTGGACTATGTGGCGGTGCTCGACATATATCGTGTGGCAATTTCAGCACGTAATGTGGCTGAGAGAGAGAGACAAGTGGTGGCAGGAGAGTAGCGAGCGTATGACTGCTCCAGACCACCGCGGCGAACCTACTGACACGAATCCCACCTCCTCCCTCCCTCTCTCACTCGCTATATACGGAATTGTATGGGGAAAGTGCCTAATTACATGCTTTTTGCACTCGCGTTGCACGGTTATTGCAAGAAAACTAGCCATCATAAAAGGATCGTTATGGTGTCATTCGAAAGCTCTGTTTATGCCCTTTCAGGGATAGATACTTGTTTTACGTTCTGGGTCTTATTTAGGCATGAAAATGATCACGTAAACAGCCCTATTTTGGCTAAAAACACCCCGTTGGGCGGTACATATAAATAAACCGCATAGGCCGCTCGTAAGGTGTTAATTCTGGCTACTGTTAGACGATTGTGTGCAGTTTAGAAAGGGCCTCCAGCAATTAACAGGCTTCGAACTATCTCTATAACCCTCTTTACTGCCATACAGCCTTCTTAAGCTTCACAAAATCGTCTAAATATAGCTAGAATATAATTATAAAGATGCTGCCTGTACAGAAGGGATTAATAATCTAGCTTAGCCCTGAAAAGCGCTGGCAAGCATTTAGGCTTGTCAAGATTTCTCGTTTCTATAGTCCGTTCATTCTAGGTTGGACAGAAATCGTAACCTCTAACCTCTGTAACTAAAACAGGGTAGCGAAAATGAGCTGTCAATTTCCACACCAATTCAGCCAAGTCTTCCGATTTGGTAGAAATATTAGCTCGATTACTCTAGCCCTTTTTGAGTTATGAGAGGTTAGGCGTTACGATTTCTGCCCAACCTAGAATGAACAGACTTACAGTCATGAATCTGACAACTCGAACACAATATTTGGATGTTATTATAATACAGTAAGCATAACCAATTAGTATCCTAATTTTGTATCGCATGCGTCTATTAGCATTGGTATGCTATCCTTTTAAATTAAAACAAATATAATATCCCATTCATCAAATTCAAAAGTAAAATAAGGTGTCAAGAATATATTATATGTGGATAAAATAAGGTATACTGTACAAGTTCCTTTCAAATAATTGAGTCTTAAACCAAGTATAATCTAGTATGAAAATTATAACAAATCAGTAACAAGTGCTGTGTATCTTAGATCAGTAATGAGTGTCTGTATCTGATAAATAAGTGATAATGACGTTTCAAATAAAAATACCTGCTTTTCACTGGATAGTAATCTTTCGCATAAACTTGCGTTACAACTTCCCAAATCCCTCTGCTACATCTGACTCATCCTTCTCATCTGACTCATCCTCCTCATCTGACTCATCCTCCTCATCTGACTCATCCTCATCATCTGACTCCTCCTCATCTGACTCGTCCTCATCATCTGACTCGTCCTCATCATCTGACTCGTCCTCATCATCTGACTCGTCCTCATCATCTGACTCATCCTCATCATCCGAGTCACAGAACCCTTCCAATGACTGCGGAAGGTACAACAGAGATGGCAGGATGGTGGTCAGCCTATCGATGACCTCTGTGAGTGATGGTCGATCTTCCTGTTCGTACTCTACCATGTCAGCAACAAGCTCCTGAAGATCCTCTGGCCAAGCCTTCACTCGTCCAGCATTTATCTGGTTTACTACCAAGCTTTCAATCATCATACCAAGAGACAAAATGTCACTGGCAAATGAAGCTGCCCTATTAAAGAAAACTTTGGGTGCGTACCACGGATAGAAAATGTAATCTGTGAAGCCCAGATCCTCAAGACTTGCCATTTGCTCGCCACGGGTCCCCATTCCAAAGTCAATAAAAGATGCTTCAACATTACCTAGCCCAGCCATAGGCACCTTGACCAACACGTTATCTGATTTTATGTCATGATGCAGAACCCCTGCCTCGTGTACCTGCTGTAGGCTGCGTGCCACTGTCAAGAACACCTCTACCAACCCTCGTGCAATAAGTCGGCCATGAACGTCATCAACAGTCTTACCCTCAACACATGACATAAAGAGGCAAGGGCTGTCAGAGCAGTTGGCCAGCAAGTCTGGGGAGCCACCAGCACCGTGTAGATGGTCTAGCAACAATGCCTCACGCCAAAAGCTTTGTAGTGTTCCAGAGTCATTTACCTTGCCCAATTTGCATACCGCTTTTTGGCCCTTGTATCTAACCAGAAAAGTTTTGCATGACGCTCCAGAGCTGAGAGAATATGCATTTGAAAGATGTGACTGCAGATCTTCATAAGAAAAAGTGTTGCTAGGCAGTTGAAATGGCATGATGGTTATACGAGCTGGAGCTGTCTCGGGTCCATCAATGATGAAATCTAGACCGGCAAGGACGTGTGCCAAGTGAGGCCTCC
>JBAKBP010000954.1:5000-130947 GCA_037953745.1 Lithodes maja | reverse complement strand
GACAATGCACTGGCAATAGCCTACTAAGATTGTGCTCGTGGGCCACTAATCTCTGAAGTAGCTAAGCGTGCCACACATGAAATCAATAGTGCTTAAACAATAATATACATAAGGAGAAGCTTCAATACTATGCTGTATCTGCTGGTCGAGCAAAGTCTAGCTGGGATATCTAAGGTTAAGAGACAATGGCTGAGCAAGCGGCTCGTAGCCTAGCGAGGTCCTTAAGACTGTGCGGCCAAATTACGGTAATTGACGGGATGCTCTCTTGAGAGATCCAGATCACTAGTATCTGGTTCTCTCCTGGCGATCCTCTCAAAGTCAAGCAAATGAGATAACACAGTGTTGGGTGGCATAGGCAAAAGCCCTCACTCGCAACACAGTGCTAACCTCCCACGGTACACAGTCAGAAAGACCACCTAGGCGTTCCACGTCTCCGTTGCAATTGTACTGGTTCAACCGCAACCTAGTACTCATAGGAAATCACAACTCAGAAACCCTATCCCAGTCTAGCATTGCCTAAACCAGCAGAAAACAGGAACATGAATAATCGCACACAGGGAAATGCATATACGAGTGCAACAAACATCAATCAATCCTATTCTAGTTAACCCTTCCAAAAATAGGCTATCTAACAGGCACTTATCTCGTGAGAACTCAAGCGATAATACTTTGGCTGACTAAATCTGCACCAAAGGGGTCATGGAGGTTAAACAGGGACGAGAAGAGAAGAAGATAGGCTGTTCAGAGAGTAGAGAAAGTTCACATCAGTCGGAAGAATATGGATAGTTGCAAGGGATATGAGAAGTCGCTTTGCCTGATGAGTTCTGAAGAATGGTGGCAAGAACCTCTCTTTTTATACTCGGCCCTCTAGCGGCATATCTCAAACTACTTAAGGACCGCCCACTGGCAATCATGACGTCATATTCTCTCTCAATCTGGGATCGACAAAGGATTTCCACGCGCTGAGAGGGAGGAAGGGAGGAGGGAGGAGGGAATTAGGCCTATCTGCCCGTGTGGCGCACTCACTGGTCCCCGTTACGTAATATCTCTCTCTCTCTCCTCTCATCATTACATATAAGTCCCACACACAATACTTATAACTAATGATATAAAATAGAACTCGTTGACTCAGATGAAAACAAAATACATATTTATAATACTTATAGTACAACGGCTCACATAAACTAAGTTAGGAAACTCTACACAGACTACAGCCAAAGTTCCTGCCCTGACGATCCTAGCGAGAGTGGGGCCTGACTGGGCGTTCTGTACAGCATGCTCATACTCGACATGCGTCACACCTCCCCAAGATTTTACTTGCTCAACCCTGAGCTAAAATCTGATATACAGAACCCCATCAAACCCCTCACACCCAGCGACCGCATGGCACTAAAACAACGCTGAGTTTATCACTAAAACACATCTTATAAAAAAAAAAAAAAAAAATCACATTTCATAACTCCTCCCAACAATAGTAAAAGACATAATATCATGCTCCCAGAGCGAGCTTACAGCAGCTCAGCCGTTTGATAGTTCGTGGACTACTCAAACTTTATAGGCTATGACAAACTTATACAATTATCTTCATCAAAAAGAAAGAGTTTTTATATGATTTTTATATTTTAATATGTTTTTTTCCGGCTGCACTATAAGGGCAGCCTATTTTCTTCTATACCAAACGCTCAACAATCCTGCTTTACGACCCAATACGCTGGGCTACAACCGCGAGCCAACAAGCACCAAGCGCAAAATACTACTCAAACCAAAGCAGGAGGCTACCCGTGTGTCAATCTACCCAGGATCATATACCCCTGAACGACCACATGCAACCTCGTTGTCACAACCGGCAATATGGCTTATGTCCAGGTTATATACCAATAACCTTAGTGACCACCTGGTCAGCCTCATATTCCGATTGTGAAACTGGTCCAAGATCTCGAGAGGGTAATGATCTGGGTAAACTACACCGACCGGACCATAGGCTGGAACATAGATCTCGAAATGCCCCAGCGCATCATTGTCCTTTTCACTTTCATTCATCAGGCTCTGACACGTTGCTGGTGCATTCTTAAGTCCGTCAGGCACAACATTGCACTGGTAGGTACTTCCGTCCACAACAAAACCACATACCTCTTTAGCACGCTCGGACAAAGTTACAAGCAACGACCACTCACGACATTCCTTATCCCTCAGACCCTTCGTCCACACGTAATCCAGCTCTGCTTGCACCATAGGCTGTCGAGCAGGATTTATACGGTAGGGAATTAAACTGAGCCTTGCACTATCTCCAGCCTGCATGTCGGATTCTACCCCGTACATCAGGCCTGGAGAAGCAACAAACATGCGAAAGTACTGCCATAGCCTAATAAACAACTGCCTTGCACTGTCTCCACGAACAACATGCCTAGTGCCCTCCCACAACCCAGCCGAGACCGCAGCTTCTAACCTGTAGTCTCCCTCCTTCTCCACCTTCGTCCCTAGAACAGCCAGGTCATGAGAGGGACAATCAGTACCACCTGTGCAGTCACTCCCACAGTTCATTATTGCTAAGGCTTCCCCGCCGATACCGTACATGCGCACCCCCACATTCCTTGTGACGACATCTGCCTGCGCAGCATCACCGCTTTCAGCGACATGGCCAGATACAGTCGGTCTATGGTAGGGCTGTTGCATTAGACTAGAGCAGCATTGGGAGGCTATGCGACGACCGGGCACTGCGATACCACAGCCGACCTTACCAATCTGCTCAATGTCCTCCTTTTGACCACCACCCTTGGCAGCCATGGGTCGACCCTGACCTGGCAACCATGCCAAAGCCTCGTCGCCCACCTTGAACCACCGAAACAACGAGGCTAACGGTCTTTTAACATTCACGTGACCTGCCCGTGGAACATCTTGCACCGCCCGAGTTGTGAGACTCAGGGGCTCGGCACGACCAGTGGGGTATGAACCGAGCTGGTGCTGGAGTGCTGCACACTGCTGCTCAGGCAGGTGCTCTAGCGCTTCCACAGCCACCAGACTCGTGTCCCCCGCCCACTGTTCCGCCGAGACATGACAATCCCTTCTCTCCTCCACCTGTGCCCTACTACCCCCCTCTCCTTCTCCACCTTGGCCGCGGCAGACCAACGCAGGGACAGTAGGCTGCTCAGGTGGTTGCCTCACAAACTCCTCCAACAGGTTCACATGACATGCTTCCCCGTCCTCGTGTTTAATCTCGACAGCACCATTACCACACTTCTGAACTTCCGGATCCTCCAACTGCAGTTTACAAATATCTGAGGGAACCAACTTGTCTAGGTGCTTCCGAAGCAACCCAAGTCCTTCCCCAATATCAAACTGAGCAACCCTTTTTTCTCTCCGTGTGTAACGTTGCTGCCCCGGAGTCTCTTCCGGCCCTACCTCCTCACTAGCTGTGACAGGTCCTGGGGCCTCTCCAGACTCTAACATAGGTGCCAATACTAAATCACCCAGGAGAGCCGCCGAGTCAAAACTCTTAAAACCAACTCCAGCTTTAGCCTCCTCCTGTTGATCGTTCCTCTGCTGGTCTGAAGACGGAGGACTAGGCTGTGACACTTTAGCTGCCCGAGCTCGGGTGACAACACACGCCATGGGTTGTGTCTGGCACCGCTCGACCCACTCTTGTTCTCCCCCACTCACGTCGGCCGGCCTCTCGGCAACGACTAAGGGTAGAACCTCAGAAGCGGGCATTGCAAAGTCGTTGCCGAGAAGAAGGTCGACGCCCTCCACTGGCAGTTTCTCCACAATCCCGACATCCAATTCACGTGTCACACCATCCACCTCCAACTCCAACCGCACCAGCGGGTATGACCGAGTTGCATTAATACCCTGCACCACTACCACCCGAGCCGCATTTATAGGGTAGCCAGTCAAGTTATTCATCAAAGTCTGGGAAGCACCTGTATCACGCAAGACCTCTACTCCATGCTTGCGCCCCGCCCACATCACGCAACCCCGTCCTCTATGGTCGCAAAAAACATCCTGAGCAGGGTTCGAGCCTCCCAGGTGCTTCTGCATTGGCTGTGCCTCAGCCTCTGACGAACTGCCCCGGGCAAACTCAGAAAACTTCGGAGACACACCAATGTTGCAGGCCAAAGACACAGCTGCTGTAGGTGGTTTGCTAGGACAGACTCTTGCAAAGTGCCCCTTTTCATGACAATGATAACACTCCAACTCCCCTCTGGGCTTCCCTTGGTACTGGGAAGGGCCCGGCCCCTTCTTAAATGGGACGGTGCTAGTCTTGTGGTCAGTCTTGGTATCATAGCTCTTGTACTTGTTTGCATAATGTATATCACTAACTCGGGGGGGTGGGGCGTCACGCCCCTTGTTACCTGCCTCACTACGCTGGGCAGACCCGCACCCACGAATTAGTGATAGCCGGAGGTCAGCCATCTCAGCTGCCTCCTGTAGAGTTTTAGGGTTCTTTTCTTTAATAGTTAAAGTCATATCTGCACCAGTACACTTATAAAACTGCTCGAGCAGAAACAGCTCAGTCAACTGTTCGGCCGTCTCAGCTTTCTCAGAACGTGTCCAGTTTGTAAGTGCATCTTTTAAGTCCCGGGCATGTTCAAGAAAGGTCGCCTCCCTAGTCTTTGTAACACCCCGAAACTTCAATCGATATGTTTCTGGTTGCAACTCGTATGCCCGTAGGACAGCTCTCTTCAATTCTGGGTAGTCAATGCAAGACTCTAAAGGCAGTGCATCATAAGCCTTCAGACCCTTACCCGTAAGTCTTGAGGAGACCAGAGCTGCCCACTTCTCTTCAGGCCAATTATGCTCCCTACACTTCTTCTCAAAACGATTAAAAAATTCTGTGACTTCAGTTTCACTAAATGCCGGCACCAATTTGACTAAGTGATACAAGGACTGTTCTCTTACTTGGCCCTCCCGGCCCATCCGAATCCCTGTCGACTCTGCACGAGTCTTATCTAAATCTATTTGAGCACAATATTTCTCTGAGTCGTATCTAAGCTCAGCCTCGTGCCTCCTAATCTCAGCCTCAATCTCCTTCTCCTGCTTCCTAGTCTCATTCTCCTGCTTCCTAGTCTCATTCTCCTGCTTCCTAGTCTCATTCTCCTGCCTCCTAGTCTCAGCCTCAATCTCCTTCTCATGCCTCCTAGACTCATTCTCCATCTCCTGCTTCCTAGCCTCATTCTCCATCTCCTGCTTCCTAGACTCAATTTTAGCAAGCTCAAGTCTAAATATCATATCTGGAGACAGGCAGGAAGAGGGAGCTGCCACTACTGAAGGAGGGGGGGCAAGAACTGGGGAACCACCATACGCACCGCCCGAGGGCACTCCAATCTTCCAATTCTCATCCCTCTGTGGGAGAGTGCTAACCTCCGGCAACTGAGTGGACGGCACTGTGGGAGTCGAGTGAGAGGGGATCTGGGGAGGAACCCCCCCAAACGCCCTCTCCTCCGAAACCCCATGTCGCCCACGCAACACCCAGGAAATCAGCTCCCCCTTGGACATCCCTCCTACATTGGATAGACCCAAAACCTTGGCTATCAGGTGCAAGCCATAAACATTCACCCCAGTCAGCCTCTCCTCCGTCACGTGGTACTGCTTACTCACAAAAAGTCTAGCATCCTCCTCACTAGTTACTAACGGCACCTCCTCAAATAGCATCTCTCGCTCCTCGTCAGTACTAGGGCACGACATACTGAAGTTCACCAAAAAATTCTCGAGACAAAAGTGTTAAACTCCCTTATGCAAGCACTAATTACTAAATTAACTGGAGTCTCTTAAATGCTCTCCTAATTGCCTTACAAAAAAAAATATTCTTCAATATGTACGCTAAAGTACGAACAAACAAATGTTGTACAACTCTGCAAAAAATTATACTGTTCACAAAATCCTAAGCAAGGTCGCCATTTGTTACGACCGGGCACTCGGGTACACTAGGGCTCTTACACAGGACTCGAGTATGGCTCGCTGCCACAACGGAAACACACGATCCCAACCCCAGAGTACTGCCAGCCGAACAAAAAACGCCACTACCCTCCAGAGTTCTATCTGCTATAACGGGGTATACAAGAACTCGGTACTAGCGTTTCACACAACAGACTAATAGCAAGACGGGAGTTATCTAGTCTGGTCAACAATCAAACAAAGAAGAAAGTACTACAACACTAAAGAATAGTGTTGGCCGAAGCCGAAGTAATCCACCCTTGAACTAAGAACTTAAGAAGTCCTCCACCCTCTACTTCGGATCGGCACTATTACGTTACGTTAAACAATAGTCCTCGAGCATCAAGCAAGGAATCTTCTGATAAGTTAGATGCTTCTCGAATACTCATAAGAAGTAAGTATCGGATTTTGAACAGCAATTTAATGAATAACTCACTGGTAATTAAAGGCTTTAAATTGACATAAGAAGAATTATAAGAATAAGCAATAGGATATGGCAAACATTAAGAAGAAGTACTCCGACAATGCACTGGCAATAGCCTACTAAGATTGTGCTCGTGGGCCACTAATCTCTGAAGTAGCTAAGCGTGCCACACATGAAATCAATAGTGCTTAAACAATAATATACATAAGGAGAAGCTTCAATACTATGCTGTATCTGCTGGTCGAGCAAAGTCTAGCTGGGATATCTAAGGTTAAGAGACAATGGCTGAGCAAGCGGCTCGTAGCCTAGCGAGGTCCTTAAGACTGTGCGGCCAAATTACGGTAATTGACGGGATGCTCTCTTGAGAGATCCAGATCACTAGTATCTGGTTCTCTCCTGGCGATCCTCTCAAAGTCAAGCAAATGAGATAACACAGTGTTGGGTGGCATAGGCAAAAGCCCTCACTCGCAACACAGTGCTAACCTCCCACGGTACACAGTCAGAAAGACCACCTAGGCGTTCCACGTCTCCGTTGCAATTGTACTGGTTCAACCGCAACCTAGTACTCATAGGAAATCACAACTCAGAAACCCTATCCCAGTCTAGCATTGCCTAAACCAGCAGAAAACAGGAACATGAATAATCGCACACAGGGAAATGCATATACGAGTGCAACAAACATCAATCAATCCTATTCTAGTTAACCCTTCCAAAAATAGGCTATCTAACAGGCACTTATCTCGTGAGAACTCAAGCGATAATACTTTGGCTGACTAAATCTGCACCAAAGGGGTCATGGAGGTTAAACAGGGACGAGAAGAGAAGAAGATAGGCTGTTCAGAGAGTAGAGAAAGTTCACATCAGTCGGAAGAATATGGATAGTTGCAAGGGATATGAGAAGTCGCTTTGCCTGATGAGTTCTGAAGAATGGTGGCAAGAACCTCTCTTTTTATACTCGGCCCTCTAGCGGCATATCTCAAACTACTTAAGGACCGCCCACTGGCAATCATGACGTCATATTCTCTCTCAATCTGGGATCGACAAAGGATTTCCCACGCGCTGAGAGGGAGGAAGGGAGGAGGGAGGAGGGAATTAGGCCTATCTGCCCGCGTGGCACACTCACTGGTCCCCGTTACGTAATATCTCTCTCTCTCTCCTCTCATCATTACATATAAGTCCCACACACAATACTTATAACTAATGATATAAAATAGAACTCGTTGACTCAGATGAAAACAAAATACATATTTATAATACTTATAGTACAACGGCTCACATAAACTAAGTTAGGAAACTCTACACAGACTACAGCCAAAGTTCCTGCCCTGACGATCCTAGCGAGAGTGGGGCCTGACTGGGCATTCTGTACAGCATGCTCATACTCGACATGCGTCACAGTTGTCTCCCCTAGATGGGTTGCCGAGCAAGGCTAACGAGTCCCATCCACCCGAACAATGAATAAAGTGCTCCTTCTAAAATAGTGTGTGACCCGGTGAAGTATACATGTTAGCACAGGCTATTTTTTCCATCAATTGCCGGACACTTTCATCCCAATGAATGAAACGCCTTCATCAAGGCAAGTTGTTCGATGTTCTTGCTTGTTTATGGGGGAGGATTGCTATACCCTGTTCCAAGTAAGTTGGTCAAAACTCTTGAACATTAACCTCTATAACTCACAAACTACTTGAGTAATCAAGCTAATATTTCTACCATTTGGCAAGAGTCAGCCTGGGAATAAATGTGGAAATTTACAGCCCATTTGCTCTAGCCATTTTAGAGCTACAGAGGTTATGTTTCACAATTTCTGGACTACCTATTTGGGACAGGGGATAGTTATTCTCACTTTTCCTTGAAAGTTTTCATGTGTTTCTAATAATCCATAACTATACTCTGTTCATTCTAGGTTGGGCAGAAATCACAACCTCTAACCTCTGTAACTAAAAAAGGGTTTGAGCAAATGAGCTGTCAATTTCCACACCTATTCCCTAGCCAAATCATCCTGGTCTTCCTATGCGGTAGAAATATTAGCTCGATTAATCTTGTCCTTTTTGAGTTACGAGAGGTTATAATTTAGGATTTCTCTCCAACCTAGAATGAACAGACTATAGCCTACAGATCTCCCTCACTATCCGATGCCCCAATTTGTGATATTATTATAGGTTTTTAGGTGTTTGTGTTTGTGATTTGGTTAGTCCCAGAATGCATCCCCACTTACCCCATTAATTTTAGGGTTCTCATTAAGATTTTTCATTTAAGATCGGGTTTTCAGGAAAATAACCCAATTGTAAATCGAGGGAGACCTGTAGTTCATATTGTTTCACATAGTAGAAGTGTCATAATAATGTCCTTGTCTCTAGAATTCACATAAATTATCACCAACATCTTTGACCAACTATTAATTTTGACTCTACAGTACAGTACTGTACAGTACTTACATTATACAGTAGTTACCGTATGAAGTATTGGAGTATGGTATCTCTCTCTCTCTCTCACACACAGGCCCACCTTCCCCCTCACAACACTAGATTACTACTGGCACCTGCCTCAATTTGGCACCTGGACACGTATACTCTATCCTCCCCCCCCCCCTCTAATTTCACACACACACTCTCTCTCTCTCTCAAACTTTATGGAGAAAAAAATCATGGCTACTCAACACAAACAAAAAATATATACCGGTAATATAAGAACACTGCCAAATTGACTCTATAAGAAGAGTCAAAAGTGTTCTGATCTTACCACATATTTTTTGTCATGTGGGCATAAGCATGGGCATATGCATCAATATTTAATGACTGATGACATTATATTTTTATCCCCTTCTGACACTCCATCCTGTCAAGCTCTAGCTTTCTCTCTCTCAACCTCTATTTGTTTTTGTTATTAATTGTTATACATGTACAGTAGCTATTATTAATCAAAGTGAAAAATTACATAACACTATCTAAAGGCCAGCTTATTTAATTTCATTAAATACAATTTATTTACAATATGGTACAGTACTTTATAGGGCGGGTGCCCGGGTTGAAATAGGGGAGCTATCCCCCCGCCAAAGGCGGCTTTCTAGGGCCTTTCCTAGCTGATGCTGAGAGGATTGGGTTCTAGTCGTGTGGTGATGGGCTGGTCTATCAGAGTGAGAACTGAGCGATCTCTGCCATACCCATAGCTTAGTCTGACTGTTCCTTTTACTTATATATTTTCTAGATCTCAAGTGACGGCGTCTCTTCAATGGATTGACCTCCCAATCTACCAAGATTGGAAGCCAAAGCGTCACTTTTTCCTTTGCCCCTCAACTTTCTCTTCATAATTGCTGAGGGGCACAGGGCCCTGGGTGGGTCTTTGGTTTCCCGGGCGTTTCCGCACCTTCCTCAGCTCCCCGCCATGGAGTGGCTTCGGTCACCCAGGCTTTATTGTGGTCGGCAGGGAGGGTTCTGTGGGGGCGCTCGGTTATGGCCTTGCTCGGGGCCTTGGGGCTGTTCGGCCAGGCAGCTTGAGGAACAACAACTTTATACATATGTAAATACTGTACCTGATACCGGTACCGGTATATGGTAAGTACAGTATGGAGATTATGATACAAAAAGAAAACAGAGACCAATTTTGAATATCTTTCTCCCAACTGTTTAGGGATTTCGTTGGATATTGGACATTCAAAATTTGACAAAATGCATACCGGTATGAGTTTAAAAGGCACTGAAATCAATGTTACATTCATGGTATTCAATTTCTCCCTAACGAGGGGAGTATATGATAAGTACAGTAGGCAGATATGATACCCTACCAAAAAATGCTCCTCAGAGCAATCCAGCTTGCTTTGACCAAGATCGCTTGACAATCGTCCCTTAATTTACATTTGAATGTCCAAAGTCCAACAGTTTTCAGGCAGCTTAGAAGGATTGAAGTACCGTAAGTAATTGTTTTGAACCTTGCACGGAAGTTCTGGCGGATCAATCTGGATTAATCACGGATAAATTATTTTTTGTCTTAACAGCTTTTGTTTATGGTTATAGAACTTTATCTTAGTTTTGTTTATATATAATTATTCATAAACTACCAGTGTTCTTCATGGAGTATGAAACATGTACTGTAGTAGATAATATTAATACCGGGTATTTATGTAAAGTAACAAGGAAAAGAACGAAAAATCAATGTCAGTGACCACCGAGGAATTTGGTTGCATGCCAGTACCTTATCTATCTATCTATTTATTGCCTGACGCCGTGATCCCCGAAGGGGTGGCCACGAACGAACCGCCCCCATGCACCTCTGTCCCCAGTCAGTCGACGCCCCTCCCCCCAACCAGCACCGCCTTCGTTCATGTAGTTCCTCACTCCATCCTTCCACCTCATATTCGGTCTACCTCTCCCCCTCTGTCCCTCCACCTCGCTCTCGTACACCCTCTTAGTCATTCTCTCGCTTTCCATACGTTCCATATGGCCGAACCATCTCAAGTTGTTCCTTTTCACACTTTCCAGCACATCTACCTCCACACCACACCTCCTTCTTACTTCCTCATTAGTCTGTCTATCCTTCCATGTAATTCTGCACGCACTCCTTAAGTAATTCATTTCCACTGCTCTCACTCTTGGTCTGAGTCTCTCAACCAACGTCCATGCTTCGCTTCCGTAAGTCAGTTTCGGGATTACCACACTGTCATGCAAGGACTTCTTCACTTCCATACTGACCACCCTATTTCTTGTTACTGCTTTTAGCGTTCCTACAACCCTCTTCCCTTGTTGTACCCTCTCCCGCACCTCTTCATCCATAGTCCCATCTTTACTCAACACACTGCCCAGATACTTAAAAGAGTTGACGATCTCCATAGCCTGACCGTTCAGCTTCACCTCACACTCTGTGACTTCACCCCTTTCGAAGACCATAACCTTGCTCTTCCCCGTATTTACCTTCAAATTCCGTTTTTCGCACACTGTTCCAAACTCATTTACCAGACCCTGCAACTCCCATTCATTATCACTCATCAGAACTGTACCAGTACCAGTACCTTATCATTTTATTATATTCTTATAAAAAATAAGCATTCATTTGCTATCTCAAGCGCCTGTGCATTAACCTAACCTGTAAAGTTGACAAACTAAAGGTCCTAACCTAAGGGCTGCAATCCCCCCGAGGCAGATCCCCCTTCTAGATTAATTTGTACATATTTCAGTAGAAAAATGTTGGCTGGTTCTTCAAAAATTACACGCTCGCTATTGCTCGCCAGAAAAAAAATTGACAATTAAATTTCACGAAAGGTCTTAATATTGACAAAGAAATGGAACGAAAGGTCTTAAAATCGTCAAATTTCTTACATTCTGAAAACTAATGGGGCTAAACATGAGGAAGAAGAGGGGCCAGAAAACCGGCCCATCTCCCCTTAAAACTACCGTATTACTCTGGGTTTTCTCTGGCTATCAATGGAAGACGAGAGGTCTCGGAGTGGAAGTGGAGGTAGCACTGTATCAGGGAGTTGTTGTGCCAACAGTGATGTGTTGGGCTGAGACGTGGGCTCTGAGGGAAGGGGAGGGAAGGGGGCTGGATGTGATGGAATCATGGAGATGAGCTGCTTGAGAAGTGTGTGTGGCGTTGCTCGTGGGGACGGGTTGGGGAGTGAAGAGATGCGTGGTAGAGTGGGGCAGCAGGAGCATTTGTCGGCCAGGGTGGGAGGAGGGGTGCTGGGCTGGTGTGGTATGTTGAGCGGGTGGAGGGTGGGGGGCTTGCGGGGAGAGTGTGTGAGTCAGATGTAGGGGGAGATGGAAGAGTGGGGGGACCCCCATTGAGATGGATAGGCTGTGTGGGGCAGGCTTTGGATGGTGGGGGAGTGACTATAGATCGGGCGGGAGAAGTGGTGATGGGTGGAAGTGATTGGAGAGTGTTCGTGAGTAGATGAGTGAACACGTGGTTGTTTGGGGGAAGGGGTCCGGCACAAATTGGACTACATAATAGTCCATCATGCGCCTGGCCCGGGGAGACGATTAATATGAAGGGTGCGCCTGGAAGTGTGGTGGGCGGGCTTGCGGTGGTGAGGCTTCGCTGCGTGTCTGCCTGCCGAGATCGTAGCCTCTCCGGGTGGTCGGGGGCCGGGGGAGTGCTGGTGGGACCTTGGTGACCCTGGTGTCTTGGTCTTCTCCTGGATGACCTGGATGTGTGTGGGTTTGTGTTTTGTTTTTGTGTGTTCGTTGTTTTCTGTTGTGTTTTGTCTTGTCCATGTTCTTGCTGTCTTGAGTTGGCCATCCCCCCCCCCCAAAAAAAAAAAAAATAATAAAAAAATAAATAAATAATAAATACCGGTAGAGTAAGGGGTCGGGCGCAAGTTCGACTAGATAATAGTCCATCAGGCGCCTGGCCCGGGGGGACGATTAATATGAAGGGTGTGCCTGGAAGTGTGGTGGGAGGGCTTGTGGCTTTGGCTCCGCTGCATGTCTGCCTGCCGAGATCGGAACCTCTCCGGGTGGTCAGGGGCCGGGGGAGTGCTGGAGCGACCTTGGTAACCCTGGTCTCTGGGTCTTCTCCTGGGTGACCTGGATGTGTGTGAGTTTGTGTTTTTTATCTGTGTTTATTTTTTGTTTTATGTTGTTTTTGTGTTTTCCCTGTTCTTGCTCTGTCTTGAGTCGGCTACCCCCAAAATGGGGATTGGGCCTGAGCATATAGATAGATAGATAGACCTAAATAAAATAAAATAAAAAATAGGAAAAGTGGGAATTGGGCCTGAGTAAATAGATAGATAGATCAATGACTTAAATCTATAGAATGCAACTGCATTCAATGCCTAGAATGTATGCTTTTGTATGCATAGAAATGTTAACATGCAGCATATGGGTAGAATGTAGAGTTCGAGCGTGCCGCCCGCCTTGTTTACACTATGCGGAGCAGCGGCGGAAGCTTGCTATCATGTTCCAGTCTATTTTGACTGCCATTGGAAACAATAATATCCCTGACCCCCCCATGACATATTGTCATCAACATATATATACAGTACCGGTATACTGTATTGCCAGCAGGGGGCAAATAACCGAGAAAAAAAAATCGCCGTCAAAATAGACGCGAGCTTAACCGCGATGATCGCCCTATGTAAATATGACGACCGTACGCCCGGACACTACATCCAACCCCAGCATATTTTTCGGTACTTATCACCGAAACTACCACTAATTATTTCTCAATATTTGAAGGCTATTATAGAATAAGGATGTTGCAAAGATCATACTAATATGTGTTTCAACCTACGGAGATACATTTTATGTGCACTATATAAAGTGCTGTAAAAACAAAAACTCTCTCCCTATTGACGGCAGTGAAACTCTTATTAAACCCCTTACTGTTAAAATAGATGCTGATTTCAATAAATCATGGGGGCAGGGGGTGAGTGCTCAACCCATCCTGTATCCAAAGGCAAAATAAATTGTATATTTACTCTGAAAATGACTTACATCTGAGTGTTATAAGATCGTTGGATAATGGGAGAAATAACATTTTCCGGGGATTGTAACTAATTTCGGGAAGGATGTAGTTACCGGGTGCACCACTACCGACGTACAACATAAATCATCTATAAATGCTTATAATAAAATAAATACTTAGGCTATAAATCTATAATACAAGGTTAGGTTAGGTTAGGTTGTTTGGTTAGGGTAATGTACGGTATTTCTGTATCCAAAGGCAGTCAAAATAGACGGGAACATGATGGTGAACGTCCGCGTAGTGTAAACAAGCCGGGCGGTACACCCGGTAACTACATTCTTGCCCTAATTTCGGTACTTATTACCGAAACTACCACTAATTATTTCTCAATATTTGAAGGCTAGTATAGAATAAGAATGTTGCAAAGATCATATTAAAATGTGTTTCAATCTCCGGTGATACATTTTAGGCTATGTGCACTATATAAAGTACTGTAAAAAAAAAAATCCCTATTGATGGCAGTGAAACTCTTATTAAGCCCCTTACTGTTGTTGTTGTTGTTCCCCAAGCTGCCTGGCCGAACAGCCCCAAGGCCCCGAGCACGGCCAAGGCCATAACCGAGCAACCCCACAGAACCCTCCCTGCCGACCACAATAAAGCCTGGGTGACCGAAGCCACTCCATGGCGGGGAGCTGAGGAGGGTGCGGAAACGCCCGGGAAACCAAAGCCCCACCCAGGGCCCTGTGCCCCTCAGCAATTATGAAGAGAAAGTTGAGGGGCAAGGGAAAAATGTGACACTTTGGCTTCCAATCTTGGTAGATTGGGAGGTCAATCCACGGAAGAGACGCCGTCACACATTTCCGTCTATTTCGACGCTATATTTTCTGCTATTTGTCCCCTGTCATTACTACATGAATACTAGGTTAGGTTAGGTTAAAATAGACGGGAACATGATGGGAAAGGTCCGACGCCACTACGCTTAATAAGACAATGTAAAAAAAGATGGCGGTACGCCCGCTCACTACATCCTACCCGGCTAGGCTAAACAGCCTAGCCTGCCTAGGCTAAGCCTCAAAACCAGCATAACTGATCTTAAGTGTTACCAAATACACAAGTCCATATAGCCTAGCAACCATAGGCGGTTATACTTATGTTTTGGACCGACAGTTAGCCCATCGATCTGTTTAGGCCTAATAGGTCCGGTAGAGAATATACATCATTGCTATGTATGGCATCGTTATATTTATCAACGACTTGCCTGAAGTTATAACTAATGGAAGTGAGGTATACCTGTATGCGGATGACACTAAACTGTATAGAAGAGTGAGGAGTAAGGAAGATATGGGTTTGCTTCAAGGAGATGTGGAGGGCATGAAGGGATGGTCTGAGCATTGGTTAATGCCTTTTCATCCAAAAAAATGCAAGTACATGCGGATTGGGACCAGCAAGATAGACAAGGTAGGATACAGTATGTATGAAGCGATGGAGGAAGTGAATGCAGAAAAGGATATAGGAGTAGTGATAGACAATAAGTTAAATTTCTCAGAACATTTAGCGGAAAAGATAAACAAAGCCAATAGAATTGTAGGGCTGATAAGGAGGACATTTGTGTCACTTGACGAAGAAATCTTCAGGAATCTATATACAGCGCTGGTTAGGCCGCACCTGGAATATGCAAACCAGGTGTGGGCTCCATATATGGTAAAGGATATAGAAGCAGTGGAGAAAGTGCAGAGGAGAGCTAGCAAGCTGGTACCAACGTTGAAGAACGCGGGCTATGAGCAGAGGTTGAGGACACTGGGGCTTCCGACACTGGCATATAGGAGAAAGAGAGGGGATATGATAGAGACTTTTAAGATAGTGTCAGGAAAGTACGATGAGGATGTGTGTGAAGGTATCTTCTTGATGCGGGAGGGAACAAGAACGAGAGGACACTCTAAGAAAATTTACAAAGAAAGAAATAGGCTTGAGAAGGCAAAGAACTCATTTTGTGATAGAGTGGTAAATGAGTGGAACGCACTGCCCCAGTATGTAGTCGATTCCGAATCAATAAGGGAGTTTGAAAGTAATCTTGATAAAGCATGGGGAAGACAAGATTTGAAGTTTGATTATAAAACACAAATACAGAATAGTAAAAATGTTGCGTCTGCTACCGCCGCCGCCAACACCGTGAACGACCGCAGCAGTGCAAGTACTGGTACTGAGCTGGATACACAGGCATAGTTTGCCTTTTTCCAGAGGATCTACTGTAAGAAACTGTAAGAAAATTAAGAGCTGAAATGTATTATAAGGGATACAAAAAAAAAAAAAAAACGCTAAAATACATATATAGGCCTAGGCTACTGTATGGAAAGCGAGAGAATGACTAAGAGGGTGTACGAGAGCGAGGTGGAGGGACAGAGGGGGAGAGGTAGACCGAATATGAGGTGGAAGGATGGAGTGAGGAACTACATGAACGAAGGCGGTGCTGGTTGGGGGGAGGGGCGTCGACTGACTGGGGACAGAGGTGCATGGGGGCGGTTCGTTCGTGGCCACCCCTTCGGGGATCACAGCGTCAGGCAATAGATAGATAGATAGCTACTGTAATGCAATAAGTTTTTCAGCCAGTACCCAACCAGCGGGGGTGTGGGGGCGGCAGCCCCCACCCATATACTATGTTAGGTTAGGTAAGGTTGTTAGGACCGTTAGGCTAATAGCCTAGAACATTAAAAAAAAAAAAAAAAAAAAAAATGTCTAGGCTAACCCAACCAGCGGGGTTGTGGGGGCGGCAGCCCCCACCCATAATACTAGGATAGGTTAGGTAAGGTTGTTGGGTTAGGCTAATGTCTTCCCAAAGTTGACTAGGCCTAGGCCTATTTTTATAACATGAAATATTAGGGTACCACTCCACCCCGTGAAATCCGAGCCAGCTTTCGTCAAAAGTTGGCTCGGCTGTTTCTGGAGAAGTCACCGGTGCATAGGTGAGCTGGCTTTGAGAGGGGACAGCAACTCCACAAAAAAGAAGAAGAAGAAGGGTATTCACAAAATGGGGTTGTATGGGTTTGCAATTTGGGAAAACCAGAGCCAAGTTTTGATACAAAACGCTATATTATTGTATTTGGAATTTATTTATTTCTACACCGGGTCGAAACCATCGATATATTATTTAGACAAATAGGCCTATGTTAGTTAGGTCATGTACTTCATTGCCATATATGTCCACCCCGTCGGTAATTCATTATAAAAAAATCCCTAAATCTCGCACGGCTCACCCGATCTCCATTTTCTGTTGCGTTGGTGCGGGACGGCCACCCCTCTTGCGCAGCCCCCACCCATAATACTAGGTTAGGTTAGGTTAGGTTAGGTTAGGTTATTTGGTTAGGTTAATGACAACACTTGGCTCGGATTTCATGGATTTAGCGAGGGTGTGGGGGCAGCAGCCCCATCTTCATAGCCCTCCCCACTATCGGGGGCCGTGTCTTAAGATTGATGGATAAGACTTGTTTTGCATTTTCCGATGGGGTTCATAAAAAAACACGATAATATTCAAGGACAGTAGTGCGACGTTATGAGAAACAATTTATAAGGGAAAATAGGCACCAATAGATTCGTCATATTTTTCTCCATATAGTCCGCATGGAGGATTTTCGTTATCAACAAATTGAAAAATACCCATTTCACAGACAAATACACCAAAAATCTAAGTCAAAGCGGGGGTGTGGGGGCGGCAGCCCCCACCTATAATACTAGGTTAGGTTAGGTAAGGTTGTTAGGTTAGGCTAATGTCCTTTCAAAGGGGTATAGGCTAGTAAACACTAGGATAGCCTATACCCAGTCAGAGGTAAGAAGAAGAAGAAGAAGAGTCCTGCAGTAGTCTCCTTGAATGTTACCAAAAACACAACTAAAAAAACCCCAAAACAAGGAAAAAAACTAAAAAATACTTGTAAAAATCGTCCCCGGTGTAAAACTAAATATTTACCTTGTATTTTTACGCTTTTAACCCCTCATTTTCCCTGAACTTCATAGCCCTCCCCACTAGTGGGGGGCGTGTTTTTAGATTGTTGGATAATGGGTAAATACTCATTTCCGCTCCTCTTCAGTATAAAACAACACTAGGCCTATATCTGAAGGAAAAATTACAAAAAACAAAATAAAACTTACTGAAATCGCTGTCGGTCCAAAAAGTCAGGTTTACCCCATAGGCTAATCCCAAATAGCCTAGATCGTGATTGTCTAAAAGTGAATATTTTCCTATTGCTTAGCTTAGGCCTATTTCCATAATTTCTATGACATGCAAGGACAAAAGGACATGATTCTGACCCAGCATTCTCATCCTGATGTGTCCTGCGGTGGTGGTCCCCCTGTGGTAGTATGGCCTGGGGGTGCAGTGTCCTGCCCATGATGATGGTGGTGGTGGTGGTGGTATTGGTGTCCCTGGGGTGTGTCCTGCCTCCTGAAGTAGTTCCGTCAGGGCCACCACCACCAGCTCTCAGGATCGTGTGATTTGTTAGGTTCTCATCACGCTCTAGCTTCACCACATTAAGAATATTCCCGCTGAAACTTCTCACTATAATCTTGTTTTGGTGTTTGTGAGCCATACCGAGTTGTGTTCTGTTCGTGTCCCCAGGAAAAGAAGTTTCTAGGGCAGACTAGGGGAAGGGCTGACGTAGATCTCCCCGGCCTACCACAATCTATGACCACAATAACACAACACACTGACATCGTACAAAATCTTAAAATTATTGTACCATGTGAAAATTATCGTCTTTATTTTGCGATATGGAAAAGTGAGCGCCCCCAGAAGGATCAACACACGCCAGGGAGCTGCAGGGGGGACAGAAGAAGAAGAAAAACAAGAAACAAGCAAACCATGGCCCTACATCAGATGTTGACCCATCACCATTATTATTATTATTATTAGTATCGATGTGGTTATCAGAACATCCATGGCACTGGCTGGAGGCAAAACTGGTCCTTCTGCAAAAAGGTTCTTCCCTCCCTCCTGAAGGAGAACAACCTACCAGTTTTCACTATACCTGACAACCTCCTATAGGTCCGGAATAACTCACAAAGGGGGCTTACCCCCAGACCACGTCTAAGCTAGAGAAGCCCTGAATCCGCAACTGCCCTCCTGTAGAAGAACTAATGGATGCAGATGCCCCCCAACCAGAGGTCTCTACGAAACCTGCAGAAGATGCCAGCCCCACCACCAAACTTGCAGAAGATGAGACCTCCACCACCAAGATACCAAAAATAACTGCAGAGCCTGAACACAACAGAGGACATCAAAGCCAAACCAGCCGAAAAGTTAACAAAACAGCTAGGAGGCCAAGAAGATGGTCTCAGAGTTTATTGTGTCCAGACTGGAGGTTCATCCCTACTGTACAATATTATAATATGGCCTTCCAGTATTCAGTTCCAGATTACCAGCCAAATCTAGCTATATGCAAAAACTACTGGATGCCGCTACCAATTCCACCAACCAGTCAACAACCAAATCGTGTATGTGCGCCTTATCCCACGAAATAGAGCTTCCCTGACCTGCCCAACTCAATCTCCTTGTCTGAGACTACGATATAAATCACTGGCAAAATATCGACAGCAGGGACCGGAGCTACTGCTATTGTAGGCTACAAGCCCTCATTACAATAACAGTGGTATTACTTCTTTATATTTTCCTCGAGAGGCATTAGCCCGGAGGAAATATTCAGCTGTAAGATTCTGAAACCGTCCCTATGGTCAGAGCAGGTTACCTATAGCATACTTGGCATAAGTATATATTCTTGTAAGGCGAAAAGCACTGGCACATTACCTGACAAAATTAACTCCAACTTTATCCTGCTGAGTGAGGACCTGTCCCTAGTGACTCCCAGTGAATTATCTTTGCCCATAGTGTGGTGATAGTGTTAACGCTTTCTTAAAATGGCTGGTGTTGACGAGATTGCTACCTCCTCTCATATTCTCCAGCTTTGTCTTGCTTTGCAAGAAAGGATGGATAATGTGGAGAGAGAGGTGCAGTCTCTCAAAGACGAGAATTTGGCCTTAAAGCTGACTTTGGCTGACAAGAAAAGTGAGGATAGTGCAACTGCTGTTAGGGGTCGTGATGCTCCCTGGACAGTTGTTCCAACAAGTGCAACAACCTGCAAATTTCTACGGCGACCAGTTGCCCTCAGCAACAAGTTCATCACCTTGGATGACACATGTGATGGTGAGGCTGCGAGTGCTTCCTTCGGCGAGGAAACCAGGAGAAAGGTAAGTAAGTTGCCTCCAAACACAGGGAATGCTGTGACTGCTGCCCCCCTCCCAGGAGTACCTTCAACTGCTGCCCCAGGAGTTTCTGCCGCTGCCGCAGCTGCTACCAAGTCATCGACAAGGAGAGGCAAGTCCTTCTCAATTGTTGGGGACTCCATGGTCAGACACTTAGCTAGGTCCACCTGTACTGATATTAGGAAGCTTGTCTGTCTGCCTGGTGCCGGGGTTGGGAAGGTGTTAGAAGAAATTGATTACATCATGAAAGATATTGGAGATAGCCCCATTATCTGTCTCAGTACAGGGAGCAATGATGTTGGTAAAGGTAGGACGGAAGTACTGCTTCGGCAATACAGGGAGGTGTTAGATAAAGTTAGGAGGAAGGAAGGCATACCTGTAGTACACAGTATCTTGCCACGGAGAGGGGTCAGCAAGGAATGGTCATCTAGGGCAATTGGTATCAATTGTCGGTTGGAAAAAATACTGCAATGCAAATGCAATACCATTCCTTGATAACTGGACCCGTTTCTATGGTAAAAATCAGTTGTACGCACAGGACGGGGTTCATCTTTCTCGGCTAGGGGTGGCAAATTTAGCTAGGGCAATAGATAGAATTGTCGCGGGGTTTCGCTGAAAATAAAGCCTGAGAATATGAGTAAGAATAATTGTCTAGATAGGGTAAATTGCCGTACTGGTACATCAGATAGGAATAGAAAATATCAGTCACAGGATTTTAATTGTACTGCTAGTAGAAATATTGAAGGTGTAACAGAAGATGGGAATTCAGTTAGAAATAAAGGTAAATCCGATACCAGTAAAATAAATTCATTGCGATTATATTATACAAACTGTAGGAGTTTATGTAACAAAATGGATGAACTTAGAGCACTTGTTAGCAACGAAAATATAGACATTATAGCACTAACTGAAACATGGATTAATACAGAATCAAGACATTTTTTAGAAGAATTCCATATACCAGGATATAGTTTGTTTAAACGCGACCGAACAAGTAGGAGGGGCGGCGGAATAGCAGTGTTTGTCAGGAGTTCTTTAAAAAGCTGTATTAAATCAGGTATTAGACTAAATACTGATAACGAAAGTGTTTGGGTAGAGGTTAGCGAAGGTAGTGAGACCATAATTATTGGAGTTATTTATAGACCACCAAATATGAGTAGAAACGAAGGTACAGCTTTATGGCAGGAAGTGAAAATAGCATCAAGGTTTAGCAATGTGTGTATTATGGGGGATTTTAATTTTCCGAATATTGAATGGCAGCATCAAATCGGCGACTCAGATTCAAAAGAGTTTATTGAGGCGGTACAGGATAGTTTTTTTATTTAAATTCATAGACTCGCCTACTAGAGGTACCGTAATAATATCCTCGATTTAGTTCTCAGTAATAATGAACAAATGATAAATAATGTAGAGATAGGAGACCAACTAGGAAATAGTGATCATAAATCAATTTATTTGAACATACAATGGACAGGAAAGGCTAAAGAGAATACGACACTTATCCCAGATTTCAGAAAAGCCAATTATGGTGGATTAAGAAGAGCCTTAAGAGTCGATCCTATGGTTAAACTATTAAGTGGACCCAGGTGCGCTAATGAACATACTCTCTCTCAGATACCTGTCTTAACTCAGGATAGTTTGACAGCTACATATAACATTTTATTTCTTCACTCCACAATGCGCAAAATAAATATAGCCCCAAAAGAAAATTTAGATCAACACAGAACCAACCCAAATGGATGAATAATAGACTATTAGACCTTCTAGAAAAAAAGAGAGGAATATATCGAAAAATTAAGAAAGGCGAAATTCACCTACTTGCTTACTATCAGAATCTATCAAGAGAGGTTAAAAAAGGTATAAGGACAGACAAAAGAAATTATGAAATCAGGATAGCCAATGACTCAAAAAATAACCCTAAGGCTTTTTACCAGCTATATTAATCTAAAGTTAGAGATAAAATAGGCCCCCTTAAAACTTCGATAGGAGAAATGACAGAAAATTATTTAGAAATGTGCAGTACATTAAATAGTCAGTTTCTATCCGTTTTCACTAATGGAAATTTGGCACAGATTCCAGAAGTCCGTAAGGTATATAGCGATAGTATAGAAAATAGGTTAAGTACGGTTACTATAAGTAGAAATGATGTGCTTAAGGAAATTGACAGACTGAAACCTCAGAAATCGCCTGGTCCCGATGAGGTATATGCTAGAGTATTAAAAGAATGCAGAGATGAGTTAAGTTACCCATTAACATTTCTTTTTAACAATTCATTAGAAACAGGTATAGTTCCAGAAGCTTGGAAGCTTGCAAATGTAGTTCCGATTTTCAAAAAAGGTGATAAATCAATAGCATCCAATTACCGTCCCATTAGTCTCACTTCAATCATAGGAAAGCTACTAGAGTCAATTATTGCTAGGAAAATGAGAAACCACTTAGAAACATTTAACTTAATCAATTCTTCTCAGCATGGATTCACTCAGGGACGTTCTTGCCTTACTAATTTGCTTAGATTTTTCTCAGAGGTATATGAAGCAGTAGATAATGACAAGTCATATGATATTATATATTTATATTTCAGTAAAGCTTTCGACAGAGTCCCTCATGGGAGATTGATGAGAAAGGTTGAGGCACATGGAATAGGTGGGGCGTTGTTAGGATGGATTAGGTCATGGCTAATTGGTAGGAAGCAGAGAGTCAGCATAAATGGTACTAAGTCAGAATGGGGATCAGTCAAGAGTGGTGTCCCCCAGGGATCTGTATTAGGTCCTCTGTTGTTTATTATATACATAAATTACCTTGATTTAGGTATAACAAGTAGGATAAGTAAATTTGCAGACGATACCAAAATGGGGAGACAAATTTATTCAGTTAGAGATATAGAGTGTCTGCAAAGGGATCTAGATACCTTACACGAATGGTCAGTAAAATGGCAGATGAAGTTTAACATTGACAAATGCAAGGTATTAAAGATAGGGAAGATGCATACAAATTTTAAATATAAACTAGCTAATATGGAATTAGAAAACTCAGACTGTGAGAAAGATCTAGGTGTGTTTGTTAGCAATGATTTGAAGCCTAGAAAACAATGTATAAGCGTTCGTAACAAGGCAAACAGGATTCTCGGGTTCATATCTAGGAGTGTGAGTAACAGAACTGCTGATGTTATCTTAAAACTTTACTTGTCATTAGTGAGACCCCATATGGATTATGCTGTTCAATTTTGGTGTCCTTATTACAGAATGGACATAGATTCATTGGAGAGAGTACAACGTAGAATGACAAAAATGATCCATAATATTAGAAATCTTCCGTATGAAGAAAGGTTGAAGAAATTAGGCTTACATTCGTTAGAGAGACGCAGAGTTAGAGGTGACATGATAGAGGTATTCAAGTGGGTTAGTGGAATTAATAAAGGAGACATGAAAAATGTACTAAAGCTCAGTGATAGTGAAATAACTCGTACAAATGGCTTCAAATTAGATAAATTTAGTTTCAGAAAAGATATAGGCAAATATTGGTTTGGTAACAGAGTTGTAGATGAGATGGGTGGAATAGGCTACCAAGTGATATAGTGGGATCAAGAACGATAGGGAGCTTTAAGATAAAATTAGATAGGCATATGGACGAGATGGGTTGGGTGTGAGGGGGATCTACCAGGTGTGGGCCAATTGGCGCTCAGCAGACCCCCGTAATCTTGTGTTAATCTCTGACCGTTTTGGTGGGGTCAGTATTCAAGGTATTAGTGAGATGGGTCTATAATTCTATCTATCTATCTATCTATTGTAATTAGGGTTGGGTGTGACAGGGATCTGCCTTGTATGGACCGATCGGCTTTTTGCAGACTCTCATTTTCTTATGTTCTTAAAAAACATTGGCATATTACCCTAACTTAACTTCTTAATTGAGACTGTACGTATTTCTGACCCAGAGGCACTGGCTAGAGTTGGAAGTATCGCCCCTGGACCTTCCCAGCCCACCTTCCATAGTTACAAGCTGGGACGTTCCTGTGGACACCTGAGGAGGACATGCATCCACCAAACCGAGGCAACGTCACACGACAGGGAAAGAAGCCATCAGTGATCAGTGAAACCAGACAAGCTTATAGCTTTGAACCGAGGAAGCTCTTGCGACCTCCCTTCTCCTTGGCTAGTCTCTCTATTTGAAGAGAAACGAACCACATACTCTATCACTGAAAGACAGTCTTACTGGGTGTGAATCCTACGAACTCACACTGTGTAATACCGCTCCTTCAGTGCCACACCCCAACATACATGTAAAATCAGTCAGTCACACCTTTGCCTAGAAAACTACTGATTCGTCACTCTTTGAGACCACCAGAGAACCTATAAAGTCGGGTTCGTCTTCCATCACTTCAATTACTGTCGTCAAGACGCCTGAGGCCCCTCGTCGTGTTGTAAACCTATTGTGCCATTATCCATTGTATTGTGTAAATATATATGTAGGCCTATATCTTGATCTACAATAAGAATACTTAAATGTACCATTGTGTTATCTCTTTCCTCTGCATGCTTGCCCATGTTCTTAAGTGTATATTCTAAGTGGTATTCCTTACCCCGTTGAGATAGAACTCACCTATATATCAATTACAACCCAGTAAAAATCCTGGCATAACAATATTACTGCACCATACACGAATATTTCACTTGTATAGTGAACATGTGAACATTGAAGAACCAGAAAATAGGTGTAAACGGCAAATATCCAGTGAAAAAACGGATTATTGTGACGGGAGTGAATATTGAGGGCATAGGCGGTGGAGTGTCCTATAGTCCCTTCCTCTCTGGAGGCTGATCTCGCTACACTGTCTTGCAGCTCTCTCGCACTGTATGAGGGAGGTATTATGCACCTAATGTCATAGCGCAGCCTCCTGGAACGCTGCTGCCAAGTTCGGACCCCTATACTGTTAGGAAGAGAGTGCCGCAGTCTGGGAAAACACAGTGCACGGTACCCTCTGGATCCGTTCGGTCAGGACAACCCCAGTTACGTGCCAGGTCCGGGTCTGGGGGTGGCAATATCCATTGCCAGTGCCATACCAAGACGCAGCCTATTAATTGGCTGTTGGTCCACAAATCTAGCATCATATCCCCCCTATTAGTTGCCATATTTGACACGCAATATAGGATGTGTGGGGCTTATTCATGTTTTTCTCCATCATAGATGAAGGCCCCCTTACCCCTGTGGGTAGCGTACATACTGCACTGGCAGCTCTCCCCAGCCTTTTGTTTTACAGTGCAATAATAGGGGATTCTAATAATTTGGAAATTAAAACTCTCAATTTTGATATAGGCTATATATTATAGGCCTACTCACGGTATAGTAACATCTATTGTTACTATACCGTGGGCCTACCCTCATACCCCCCTGCGTTGCGCCCCAGAATAATATGCTCACTTTCAATTATTATATATAGCCTACCAATAATAATTTAGGCTATACAGTATTTTCATTTACATCAGCTACTTCTCCATTTTATCACAATGTTCTTCACTTACACAAAATTGTCTTCTAAGAGCAAAGTGAGTAATTTGGAATCAGTCACACTTCAATCAGTATTTACTCTTTTGAGGCAGGTTTTATAAGCATTTTTATATTATCTATCTATCTATCTATTGCCTGACGCCGTGATCCCCGAAGGGGTGGCCACGAACGAACCGCCCCAGTCAGTCGACGCCCCTCCCCCCAACCAGCACCGCCTTCATTCATGTAGTTCCTCACTCCATCCTTCCACCTCATATTCGGTCTACCTCTCCCCCTCTGTCCCTCCACCTCGCTCTCGTACACCCTCTTAGTCATTCTCTCGCTTTCCATACATTCCATATGGCCGAACCATCTCAAGTTGTTCCTTTTCACACTTTCCAGCACATCTACCTCCACACCACACCTCCTTCTTACTTCCTCATTAGTCTGTCTATCCCTCCATGTAATTCCGCACGCACTCCTTAAGTAATTCATTTCCACTGCTCTCACTCTTGGTCTGAGTCTCTCAACCAACGTCCATGCTTCGCTTCCGTAAGTCAGTGTCGGGATTACCACACTGTCATGCAAGGACTTCTTCACTTC
The DNA here is from genome assembly GCA_037953745.1 of Lithodes maja. Classification (NCBI taxonomy): domain Eukaryota; kingdom Metazoa; phylum Arthropoda; class Malacostraca; order Decapoda; family Lithodidae; genus Lithodes; species Lithodes maja. Next base: position 104,864 of record JBAKBP010000954.1, on the reverse strand, counting down.
CATACTGACCACCCTATTTCTTGTTACTGCTTTTAGCGTTCCTACAACCCTCTTCCCCTGTTGTACCCTCTCCCGCACCTCTTCATCCATAGTCCCATCTTTACTCAACACACTGCCCAGATACTTAAAAGAGTTGACGATCTCCATAGCCTGACCGTTCAGCTTCACCTCACACTCTGTGACTTCACCCCTTTCGAAGACCATAACCTTGCTCTTCCCCGCATTTACCTTCAAATTCCGTTTTTCGCACACTGTTCCAAACTCATTTACCAGACCCTGCAACTCCCATTCATTATCACTCATCAGAACTGTATCATCTGCAAACAGCAGTATAGGTAGCTTCCACTCAATTCCCTCCCTTTTCAGCGATACACCAACATCCACTGCTCTTGATAGTATTTCTTTCATAACTCCATCCATATATACAGTAAACAACCACGGGGACATCACACACCCCTGCTTCAAACCAACATTCAGGTCAAAGAACTCGCTCTGCTCACTCTCCACGCGTACTGCCGCCTTTGCACCCTCATACATGCTCTTCACTGCTTTCAGCAACTTGCCCTCTACTCCGTATATTCTAAGTACTTTCCACAAACCTTCTCTATCCACTCTGCCATAGGCCTTCTCCAAGTCCATAAAGGCAACATACACCTTTTGTTTCTTCTCCAGATACTTCTCCACAACACAATTCAGGGTAAAAATCTGATCTACACATCCTCTTCCCTTCCTAAAGCCTCCCTGCTCGTCGCCTATCCATTTCTCCGTTCTCACTCTCACTCTCTCAATCACTACCCTACTGTATACCTTCCCTACTACGCTTAGAAGACATATTCCTCGGTGGTTACCACACACTCCTCTTTCCCCTTTGCCCTTATATAGGGGGACTATTATGCCAGTCTTCCAGTCATCGGGTGCACTCCCCTTCTCCCATGCTAGTTTGCACATTTTCCATACCCATTCTATCACTATCTCACCACCATACCTCAACATTTCCCCACACACTCCATCTGTTCCTGGTGCTTTCCCCAACTTCACTCTTTTCATGGCTTCCCACACTTCTGACCTCCTGATCCCCACCTCCTCCTCCACTACTTCTCTTCTTCTCCCTCCCATACCATATCCAGCTATGTTTGCTGGCTCTTCATTCCTTTCATTTAGCAACTCACTGAAGTACTCCCTCCATCTTTCGACTCTCTCTTGCTTCTCGGCTAGCATTCTCCCATTCTTATCTTTCACACCCTTACTGTTTCCCTTGCTACCTTCCCTAACTTTCTTGACTTCTTTCCAGAACAGTTTCTTACTCTCCCTCCATTTTACACTCAGATTCCTTCCAAATTCCTCATCTACTTTTCTCTTACTTTCCTTCACTACTCTCTTCACCACCCTCTTACTCTCCACGTACCTCGCTCGTTTCTGTCTCTCGGAATCTTCATTCCCTCTACTACCCAACCACTCTCTATATGCTTTCTTCTTTTCTTCCACAGCTATTCTTACCTCTTCTGTCCACCATGCTGTACCTTTCACTCCCCTCCCTCTTCTCCTCACTCCACACACCTCCTCACATGCTGCACAGATCTCATCCTTAACCTCTGAAGTGCGCACGGGGGTAATTGAAAACCTCCCCCTGTGCTGACGTATTTGAGGTGTTTCCGTCACTAAAATATTCATTGTACCATTAATAGCATTAATAATTATCCATATGCGCCTATTATGGGTTGATTATAAAGGTATTAACCTGAAACAACAATAAAACGAGTGAAAACAGCGTTTGGATGGTCAAAATCGGAGATATAGCCCGCGAGTTGTATAATGTATGGGTGAGGCAAGCTACCTTCCCGCCAATTTTCCCCAAGGCCACTTATTTATTATTTTATTTTATTTTTTTTTTATTTTGCCAATCAAACATACAATATATGTTAATTTTACAATAAAATAATATCATGGCTGCGCCTTTTGAGAACAATCTCTCTTAAAGGCACCTTGAATACAACTCGATGGTTATTTTACATACAGTAAGATTATTAAAACATATAATATTATATAATTATAGCTAATGAGGCACAGCCCCAGCCCCGCAGCCACAGCAAGAAGGGATTCGGAACAGTGGCCAGGTATAATTACCTAGCCACCACCCCGAACCACCCCCCACCCAGACCGCTGTGGGTAGAGCAAACCCCAGCCTTATATACAGTACGGTACCTACATATTGATCAACACCAGAACAGTATCTTAATTTGTTTCCGATATAAAGGTGATTGTAAATTAGGGTTGTGGCAGTTTTATTGTCAAATGTTAAGTAAGATTAATATTTAGACATTAGTGAAGATTTGAGTGATATTTTGAAACTAGGCAGAGTGGGTTTATTTTGTAAGTCAGGAGACAACTGATTCCAAACTTTCGCACCATGGTATTTTATTGATGTCTGGGATTGTCTAGAGGTCATTAGGGGAATATTTAAAGAATTTATATTTCTTAATGCATACCTTTCATTTTCACGATGTCTAAATAATTCCACATTGTTATAGCCATTTAATGCTTTGTATACAAAGATAGCACTGCAAAATATGTTAATATCTTCAAATTTTAAGAGATTAAGTTGTCGAAATAATTCATTGGTGTGAGCATATTTGGATCTAAATGTAATTGTTCGTATAACTTTTCTTTGTGCAACTTCAACAGGTTGTAATTTACTTTTACCCGTCGCTCCCCATACTGTATGACAGTATAAGAGAAATGGATAAATTACTGAATAATATAAAAGCTTTAGGGCATTTAAGTCAAGACATTGGCGTGTTAAGTACAGTATACCACATTGTTTATTTAGTTTATTTGTTACGTCCTTTATGTGTAAGTTCCAAGACAGTTTTCTGTCCACCGTTATCCCCAGAAACTTAACGCTCTCCACTTCTCTCACTGATTGATTACCAAATGTAATTGGTTGCATATCATTTGGAACGTTTTTGTTTCTGTGAAAGACTATAAAGTTAGTTTTATTAATATTTAGTGTAAGTTTATTGGTAGTTATCCAATTATGTACATTCTTAAGTTCATTGTTTATAGAAACAATAAGAGAGCGCAAGTCCCGGTGATTGGCGTACAAAGTACTGTCATCAGCAAATAATATATATTTAAATAACATACTTGAGTTTACAATATCATTAATAAATAAAATGAACAACAATGGACCCAGTATAGAACCTTGTGGTACTCCGTAGGATATTATTTGCATATTAGATGAATTGTCCTTATATTGTACACACTGTTTTCGATTAGTTAGATAAGAGTGAAACCATTTGCTAATGGTACCTCTAATGCCATAATGTTCGAGTTTCTTTAGAAGGATTTGATGGTCAACAGTATCGAATGCTTTGGATAGATCTAAAAATATACCAACTGTAAAATGCTTGTCATCAAAAGATTTGAGGATATCGTTAGTAAATAATGATAAAGCTGACTCTGTTGAACATCCTTTTCTAAACCCATGCTGAGCCTCGTTAATAATATTGTTAGTTGAACAAAACTCTGTAATCCTTGTATGCATAATTTTTTCTAGGATTTTACTCATAGCTGGGAGTACAGACACAGGACGGTAGTTATTAAAGATTGAACTATCTCCGGATTTATATATAGGAGTAACTTTTGCAATTTTAAGGCAATCGGCAATCCCGCAGTCCGCCGGGGGAACTCTTAACCCGGGAACTGCGGGAAGACTCTTTAGAGTTCGGCCGGCGGACTGCGGGAAGACTCTCTGGAGTAAGTAAAACTAAAAATCAACTTTTTACATCGAATTTTTTTTTTTTTTTATTTATTTATTTTTTTTTTTTGGCCCCTGGGCCATGCAAAATCTCAGTCCTCTACCTCCCCTCCTTCCCCACTTTCCTCCTATTCCTCAGTTATCACCTATTTTCCCTATTATTCCCTTATTCTGAGGTATATTTTCGTGCTAACATTAGCGAGTTGCAAGCAGGGTGTTGTCATCACTGATGGCCATCGAGTGCAAGAGAGAGAGAGAGAGTATCGATCGACTGTGTCTCAGTGGCCTTGGGGGAAATTGGCGGGAAAGGAGTTTGCCTCACCCATAGATTATACAACTCGCGGGCTATATCTCCGATTTTGACCATCCAAACGCTGTTTTCACTTGTTTTATTGTTGTTTCAGGTTAATACCTTTATAATCAACCCATAATAGGCGCATATGGATAATTATTAATGCTATTAATGGTACAATGAATATTTTAGTGACGAAAAACCTCAAATACGTCAGCACAGGGGGAGGTTTTCATTTACCCCCGTGCGCACTTCAGAGGTTAAGAGTCTTCCAGCAGCTCCCGGGTTAAACACCTTGCTCATCTCCTCCACTTCCTTCATAACTTCCAGGTCGAACCCACCTAGTCGTCTTTCCACTGCTCTCCTGTACTCCTCCCTGACTTCCTCCTCCTGCAACCTCTCCACCCTCCTCACCATTTATATTATACATTATACATTATACATTATATATTAGCTTTCAGGTGTTTATCTAATGACATGTACACTTTCAAAGTAAAATAAAATAGTGGGTGAAACAAATAAAAATGAACTGAAAATGTGGAAAAAATGGTGAATAGGTTGAGTGGCACATAGAGTACATATGACCTAGAGGGGAAAGACGCCACAAATCTGTAAATAGGGATCCGCGCGTTCGAAAGATGGCAGCACGATTACAAAGGACAATGAGAGGGAAGGGTCCCCACAGACATTATATTGACTATCCTTGGTCCCATTAATTCGTAATAATCCCTACCTTGCACTAATAACGCTATTAATAATCAATTGAACGTTATCCAGAGACTCTGCAGACATGACCTAGTCAAATAGAAATAAGTAGAGGCTACTCTTCTTCTTCTTCTTTTGAACCCGCCCGCAGACCGTGCAGATCCACAGGGCTGACCTTTGTATCGGTACTGGCTCAGAAACGTTAGTAGGAGGGAAAGTTTAGAGTAGAAGGATAGTTTAAGAGAGTTTTTTTTTTTGTGTATAAACCTCCCTCACCCATTTCTCTTCCTCCACATTTTCTCCAACATCCTCTTCATCATCTCCATGTCTTGTGTTTCCATCTCCTGTGTTAACCCCAATAGCGCCCCTACCCCTCTATCTTCCCTCTGCTTAATCTCCTCGCACCCCCTCTCCCCAACTCTATTCCTCATGTACCTCTCCAACTCCTCTCTCTCATTATATCTTGTACATTCGGTTACTATGTGAAATGCTGGGTGTGAAGGGAATTCATGGTCTCCTGAAATATCCCCAGGCTACCTTTAGGATCAACTTTTCCTGGTACCTGGCGCGGGGTACGAACCTCTGAAGGGAACCCCACCCAAGGCATCTCAAAACCTGTGGGTTTTTAGGGGGGTTAAATTCCCTTCAGAGGTTCGTACCCCGCGCCAGGTACCAGGAAAAGTTGATCCTAAAGGTAGCCTGGGGATATTTCAGGAGACCATGAATTCCCTTCACACCCAGCATTTCATTGGTGGCAGCGGTGGGATCGTGACCAGGTAGCTACGTGGAGCACCCGTCACGCGAACCCTATACCAACAATATTGAGATTGCTGAGGTAATACAGCTACGATACCTTACGACCTTAAAATAGGCTAGGGACTAGCCTAGTTAAAGAAGGATGTAATGTAATGCCCTCGAAAATGTCCCGCACCCACAATAATACTAACCCGAGTTGACGTCAGGTATAGCGTAAAATAGTCGGAGATGGTAAGTCCAATAAACTCATCACGTGATAACACCACGAGACTATCACCTGGTTCTTAAAAATCGGACTAAGGTTGCTATACTTTTAGTACGTCCGTGGTAGTACAGTGGGTTAGCGCGCGGGCCTGGTGGTGATGGTTGGGTCACTAACCAGGGTTCGAACCCCACCCAAGGCATCTCAAAACCTGTGGGTTTTTAGGGGGGTTAAATTCCCTTCAGAGGTTCGTACCCCGCGCCAGGTACCAGGAAAAGTTGATCCTAAAGGTAGCCTGGGGATATTTCAGGAGACCATGAATTCCCTTCACACCCAGCATTTCACTGCTCTTCCATTCCAAAGGACTCGTACACTTCCCTATTACTTGGCCCATCTAGCCTATTCATGCCAGCTGCCATTCTGAAAAAGCTCATCTCCACAGCTCTTAGTTTGAAGAGGTCCTCGTCACTTGCCGTCCATGTCTCGCTTCCATACGAGAGTGTTGGGAGCAGCACACTGTTTCTCAGTGACTTTTTGACTTCCTGGCTAACCATTCTTCCTTTGAGAATACTATCAAGTTCTCCAATCACTTTTCTCCCTTGCATTTTTCTCTCTTTTATCTCACTCTCCATTTTACCATATTTGCATAGTACAGCTCCCAAATACTTGAAACTTTCAACCTCTTCTAGTACTTCATTTTTCAGGTTATAATTATGTAGTCTGGCATTGCAGCAAGCCAGCTGGCAGGCGCGCACGGCGCACAGACTATTTATAATAAGGACAAGCCACTGAGGTGCTTTGGTTGTAATGCCGTACAACAGTGCTGCCACCAAATCCCTAGGACGTGCGGCAAAATAACCGTGTGACGTCACGCTTTAGTGTCTAGGTTATAATTATGTAGTCTATGCATTGCAGCAAGCCAGCTGGGAGGCGCGCGCGGCGCACAGACTATTTATAATAAGGATAAGCCACTGAGGTGCTTTGGTTGTAATGCCGTACAACAATGCTGCCACCAAATCCCTAGGACGCGCGGCAAAATAACCGTGTGACGTCACGCTTTTCCCTCTAGGTCATAATTGTACTATATGGAGTGACGGCATTGATCGTGTAGTTGTGAAGGTAGCCGCGGTGGCGCTGAGGTCTTTGTTGATACTCTCGCCCTTGATAAAATAGACTATCTTAGTTATAGTATACCATTGTTGCTTTGCTAATACACAAAATCAGGATAGTTTAATGCAATCATGACTTTGTGATGCGTATAATATTGATAAGAACGATTTCACTATGAATAAAGTTGATTATATGTGTATATTTATGATAGTTTTATATGATCCCAAAGGTTAGACGAGTCGAACTATCACTCGAAAATCAGCTGAGAGGGACAGAGGGTAAAGACGTCTTCTGTTTGTAATTTTAAGTATCTATCCATTATAAATAGGATTGAAATAACTCCCACGGCTTTTATGGGCCGTGTAGATATATTATGTGATGTTGGATGTTATAAATTAGCCACATTTTATAGTTGATATCGTATTTGATACAACCATGACGCCAAACCTAGCCTACCTTATCAGTCCTACTTCTAGGGTATTGCTGTATTGTTCACCTCTTCAATTTTATCCAGGTCTTCGCTTACCTTAGTGATAGTTTAAGAGGCAGAGGAGTCAATGCTCATAAAGGTTACCTCTTCTCAATCTTTCAGTCTCATACCGGTCATAATTATTTTTAAAAACATTTACACTCTGACTCGTAACTACTTCCTCTGGGAGACTATTCCAGTTGTTTACAATCCTAGCACTAAAAAAGTTGGGTCAATATTTACGAGTCACACCACAGCTGGGATCTCATTTTTAACGGTAGTTTTGGGTTCCTATCATTTTATGCTTCATTGCTATATACTTTTTATCCACCGGAATTTTTTTTTTTTTTCTTGTTTTTTTTTTTTTTTTTAGCATTAACCTAACCTAACCTAACCTAACCTAACCTAACCTAATAGCCCCCAAATACATTTAGGTTAGGTTAGGTTAGGTTAGGTTAGGTTAGGTTAATGCTAAAAAAAAATAAAAATAAAAATAAAAAAACAAGAAAAAAAAATATTTTCCGGTGGATAAAAAGTATATAGTAATGAAACATAGAATGATAGGAACCCAAAACTACCATTAGAAATGAGATTCCAGCTGTGGTGTGACTCGTAAATATTGACCAAAAGTTGGGTTTAATTCTAGTTTCGCTTTCACAGCATACTCATAAATTTCTATGGCTACTTTAGAGTTGTCATATACCATACTTAATTCCTATATATGTCCAAAGCGGCGGAAATGCATTATAAGGAATTATACCTACTGTAAAAAAAAAATATATTTTCTCCCCATATGCGGCACCATAGCTATTACATTATACTAGGTTAGGTTAGGTAAGGTTGGTAGGTTAGGCTAATGTCGTTAATGTAGTTTATTATCATTATATTACGTCTTTTACCCAGCAATTTCCCTGATCTTCATAGTTGGTCGGGAAGCTATGCCTTTACAACGGCGCCTCCCTTTTGTCGCTGTGTACGTGAAACTAGAATTTTACCAAAAGTTGTTCCTCTTCGTGGTTCTGTGCCTGACCTTGGCCAGCTTCAGTCTGTGTCCTCGGGTGTTTGGTTGGTTTTCTCTTGATGCAATTGTCAAAAAGTGCCCGTCCTTGACCGCATCTATGCCATGAATTATCTTGTAGGTCTGGATCATGTCTCCTCGTTTCCTTCTCTGCTCCAGTGTCGTTAGTCCAAGACGCTCCAGTCGCAACTCATATGGCATTTCGGACAACTCGGGAACCAGTTTAGTGGCTCTCCGCTGTACTTGTTCCAACTTGTTGATGTCTCGACGGGTATATGGAGACCATGCCTGGATACTGTATTCCAGTCGAGGTCTGATTAGGGATTTGTACAAAGGGAGAAACATCTCTGAGTCATCATTAGATATGTTTTTGCAGATTGGGAAGGAGGGAGTCATAATCAAAAGGTTCAGCGAAATGCCTAGGCTAGGCTATAGCCAATAGGTTCCAATGAATAGGCTAGGCCTAGCCTAGCCTAAATTCCATGGTTGGAGTGTTTTTTAACTTTCTTATTTGATTAGCCTAGCCTATATTCAAGGCATTTCAAGCAACCTTTCATGGCATTTTTTGAACTCCTGATCTTGATAGCCTAGTTAGCCTAGCCTATGTGTCTAGGCAAATTTGATGTTTTTTTTCTTCAAAATTATCCCACGACGTCCAAGGCCAGCTGTTATTTGCCCCCCCCCCCCCCCTGCTGTCAATACATAGCCTGGCCCTATGTTAATGACAACTCCTTGGTGGAGAGGGCCCTTAACCCATAAGCGGTCAAATTAGAATTGAACGTAGGACCCAGAGCATGCGAATTACTGCGTAAGGTTGCTTGATTAATACCTAAAAAGGATGTTTACAGTTTCAGGCTTATTTTACGATAACATTCAAGACCTCTTTCGCCGCCTTATTAGAAATAATTTATTAGGGAAAATAGGGACCAATAGACTCGCCATATTTTTCTCATTATAGTCCGCATGGAGTTTCAGGCTTATTTTACGATAACATTCAAGACCTCTTTCGCCGCCTTATTAGAAATAATTTATTAGGGAAAATAGGGACCAATAGACTCGCCATATTTTTCTCATTATAGTCCGCAATTTCGTTATCGACACTTGAAATAAACCCGATTACACCGAAAAATAATACAAAAATAATGTCCCGAACGTAAACAAAGCATTGCACCCAATGAATCCTTCGACCTGGGTCCTCTTCTTCTTGTTTTGAAAGATGCGGTGAGTGCGATTCACCCAATAAATGGCTTGAACGTTACTCACAAAAACGACATTATATTATATTAGGGTTAGGTTAGGTTAGGTTAACCAATCGGTAAACCTGACTTTTTGGAACGACAGCGATTTCAGTAAGTTTCATTTATATTTTTTTATTTTTCCTTTAGTGTTGTTTTATACTGAAGAGGAGCTGAAATGAGTATTTACCCATTATCCAACAATCTAAAAACACGCCCCCCACTAGTGGAGAGGGCTATGAAGTTCAGGGAAAATGAGGGGTTAAAAGTGTAAATATTCAAAAATAGAGCGTTTTGTATCAAAACTTGGTTCCGGTTTTTCCAAATTGCAAACCCATAAAACCCAATTTTGTGAATACTCGTGCCAACTTTTGACGAAAGCTGGCTCGGATTTCACGGGGTGGAGTGGGTAGCCTAAAATCTTAAGTTATAAAAATAGTCAACTTTGGCAAGACATTAGCCTAACCTAACAACCTTACCTAACCTATCCTAGTATTATGGGTGGGGGCTGCAGCCCCCACACCCCCGCTGGTTGGGTTAGGCTCTTTTATTTTATTTTTAATGTTCTAGGCTAGGCTATTAGCCTAACCTAACAACCTTACCTAACCTAACCTAGTATATGGGTGGGGGCTGCTGCCCCCCACATCCTCGCTGGTTGTGTTACTTTTAATTTTTAGGCTATGTGCTAGCCTATTAGCCTAACCTAACAACCTAACCTAACCTAACCTAGTATATGGGTGGGGGCTGCCGCCCCCACACCCCCGCTAGTTGGATACTGGCTGAAAAAACTTATTGTTTTACAGACCTTTAAAGACCTTCTGTACCCGATGCCGAGTTGGCTGCCAACTTTGTGGCATTTTTTGCTGGCAAGATAACTCGCATAAGACAGGAACTGGATGATGCTTCTGTTGGTGAAGAACTTTCAGTTGTACTCCAACCCCGACACATTCCTAATAATGTCCTCTCATCCTTTCACTCAGTAGAGGTGGACATGATCTCGTCCTACATAAGAAACCTCAATAAAACATTTTGCCCGTTGGATCCCATAAATGTTTCCAAGCTACCAAGAGTCTATGATCACACAGTTGAATTTATTTCCAAAATAATGAATAAGTGCTTCTCTGAAGGTAGCTTCCCACATTCTGAAAAGCATGCACTACTCCGACCTACTCTAAAGAAACCTGGACTTGATGTTGAGAACATGTTGAACTATCGTCCTGTCTCCAACCTGTCCTTCATATCAAAGATATTAGAGCGTGCAATACTTGACCAATTACAACCACTACTTCAGCAGAATGAAACTATCCCAATTTTTCAGTCTGCTTACCAACAGCATCATTCAACTGAAACAGCATTGATTAGAGTACATAATGATCTAGTTGAGAACATTTGCAATGGTGTGGCCTCACTATTGGTCTTGCTTGATCTCTCTGCGGCTTTTGACACAGTGGATCACGAGTTGTTATTGAGTGATCTTTATGATTGTGGTGTGCGTGACTCCGCTCTCTTGCTTCTTGGGTCGTACTTGTCAGGTAGATCCCAGAGTGTGATGGTAAATCAAGTGGTCTCGGACTCGACACCCCTGCAGTATGGTGTTCCGCAGGGATCAGTTTTAGGTCCTATCCTATTTATAATTTATATTAGCAGTTTGTCTCTTCTGCTTCGTGCACATAATGTCACCTTTCACTTTTATGCAGATGACACCCAGATTTATGTGAGAATCACAAATATAGTTGATATACGGAGTAAGATGGAATTGTTGATGTCTGATATCAAGAAGTGGATGAGAGCGAGAAAACTTAAACTAAATTATGGTAAAACTGATATTCTCATCATCCGAGGAAATAGAAGAGCTGATGATATAGTAGGTGCCCTCTCCATCAATGTGGGTGGATCTCAGCTGCGACCGGCCAACTCTGTTCGAAATCTGGGTGTATATGTGAACTCCCGATTAGATTTCAAAGAGCATGTAAACCAGATAGTTAAAAGTTGTTACTTGCACATCAGAAATCTCTATTTGGTGAAGCCGTTTATAACCAGACGTTGCCTCCTGACGTTGGTTCACTCATTGGTCTTCTCTCGTGTTGATTATTGCAATGCCCTGTTGGTGGGTCTTCCAAATTATATTTTGAAGAAAGTTGTCTGTTCTTAACAGGGCCGCAAGACTAATTTTTGGTGTTCCACCTAGAACTCCTACTACATCTCTTCACATAGAACTGCACTGGCTGCCAGTAAGAGCAAGAATAGAATTTAAGTTGTGTTTGGTGACTTTTAAGGTTCTCAAATTTGGTGAGCCTAGGTACCTTGCGGAGCTGCTCAGGCGCCCACCGGCACACCATGGTGTAGTTGTGCGTCATGACAATGACCCTTTTCGTCTTGATGAACCAAGGGCTTTCCAGCAGTCTTCTTTCTTTGAGAGGTCATTCTCCTACATGGCTCCGAGGTTGTATAACAGGTTGCCGCTGTCCATGAGACAACTGAGTTCTGTTGAATGCTTCAAGAGACAACTTAAGACTTTTCTCTTTGAGAGAAGCTATGATCTTGAGAGAGGTGTCATGACAGATGGCTATAGAGTTTAGGCTATTTTGCCACTGCTAGTGATTGTTAAATGTGTGTTGTATATAAGCCTTCTTTTGATGCATTGATTTTTGTTCTTTTTTCTTTCTCTTTTCGAGCGCTAGTGAATTCTTCGGAAAAATTGGCGCTTATGAGAAATAAGTAACATGCTTATTATTATTATTATTATTATTATTACAGTAGCCTAGCCTATATACCGATAATACCGGTATGTATTTTAGCGGAGTTTTTTTCTCCCTTATATTACATTTCAGATCTTAATGACATATATAGCAATGATGTACATGCTCTACCGGACCTATTAGGCCTAAAAAGATCGATGGGCTAACTGTCGGTCCAAAACATCAGTATAACCGGTTAATCTAATCTAATATAATATTTGTACATTTTGGAAGCGTGCATGGCCTCCCCCCAATTTTCCTTACCTACTGTAAAAGCGCGATTCACCCAATAAATGGCGCCATTTGACGGAGTATCTTCAGATTAATGAATAATGGGTAAGTTAACCCTTTCATGCACATATGACGCAGAGGTTGCCAGATTAGCAATAAGAAATAGAGTTATCTCACTCTTATAATTACCTCTCCAAAATTAGTTTTCTGCCCACAGCTAACTCAAAGACAACTGCAGAGGTTGAAGTAACTAAACTAAAGGTTTCTAAATACCCCTAATGGTAACAAAGGCTTTAAAGTATCCCCAATAGGCTCAAAATCGCGTCATATGTCGGAGAGGGTTAATGCAAATCCTCCACTCAAACCATGATAAACAACAATTAAACACTATATTCCCTGGAAAAAATATAAAGAAACTTGGTAAATAAGGCGGCTCTAGCTGTCTTGAATGTTACCTATTTTACTTATCTTAATAGGCCTAGGCCTATTTATTTTTGTCCAGGTTAGGCCTGGCCCTACCTAGCCTACAGGGTTGATGAAATAATATGGTAGCTGTTAATCTTTATATATTTGCTGGGTTTTTATTTATAATAGCCTACTGTTGACATAGGCCTAGGCTATATTTCTGGGTAGCCTAGCCTATATATTTTTGATACTGTTGACAATATGCATTGCTGTTTATTTAGGAATTATTCTATAATTGCACCTATACGAGCTAAACAAATAATTATTGTATTTAGCAAGAAGGTACGACGATGGTCGACGAGGTAAGTGATATGGTATAGGTGGCAATATGTGGAAATAGATTATAAGGGCATTCCGCCCCCTCTGACCCCCTTACGAAAATCTACGGTTATTCACTCCACATCAACTGGATTTCTACCGTTGTACCCACCAGTGGGGGTGTGGGGGCGGCAGCCCCCACCCATAATACTAGGATTGGTTAAATAAGGTTGTTAGGTTAGGCTAATGTCTCTGATTCTCTGAAACGTAAAATCTGTGTCACATCTAGGCTAGATTGATAGACTTTTGTCAGAGGGGCGGAATGACCTTATAATCCATTTCCGCATATTGCCACCTATATCACATCACTTACCTCGTCGTACCTTCCTGTTAAATACAATACAATTTTGTTTAGCTCCGTAGCTCATATAGGTGCAATTATAGAAATTTACCTTTTTTATTTCCAATGGGCTACTGATAACGCTTACATAGTAGGCCTAGGCTATGTGGCATCTGATAACTAATTTAAAAGTTTATACTGTATATACATGGTAGGGCAATTATCCAGAAAACCTAGGTGTCTGGATTATTGGCTGTATTCAACAGCACTGCAGCAGTCCAGACATTAGCCTACCTCAATCTTTCGGACAAATTCAGAAAGATTGAGTCATTGATTCATTGAGGTACCGGTAATACAGTAACAGTGCTGTACCTGGGTGATGGTATTCATTTACTGCTGAACCTTGGTGATGGTATTCAGACTAGACAAAAAACCAACTTAACCAAGGTACAGTAGGGTCTCGTAAGATGCGAGTTTATGGTCGATGGATGCGTCCGCATCTTACGATTTCGCATCTTACGATCACGTAAAAATACGGAAAAACGTCCCGCCTAAGGCTCGCATTTAAACATTTTTTTTCGCATCTTAAGGTTTCTCCTCGGATTTAGCCCACTTTGAGCCTCCGATTCGCAAATTATGGTCATTCTCGCATCTTAAAATAATTTATTTATTATTTGGGGGTCCTCGCATCTTATGCGAATCGCATCTTAAGATCTCGCATCTTACGAGACCCTACTGTATATGTCTGAAAACCTGATAATTGGTAATTCTGGGATGTTTTCTTATTGGTGCTTGACTATTGTTAATTGGCCCAGTCTTTCAGACATGTCCAAAAGATTGAAAATTTTGAGAAAACTTCTGAAAGACTGAAGTATTAAATTTCCTTAAATGTCTCACTTCAAAACCATCTCCCACCAATTAGTCAGAAAGAGGGGTTGTACATGCATTTTATCTATCTACCTATAGATCTATTGCCTTATGCCTTACTCCCATTTATGAGGTATTGTGGGTGGCCATACACAAAGCGCCCCCAAGCAGACCTGTCCCCCATGAGAGGGACAACCCATGCCAGTTTAGTCAAGGACTTACAGGATTGACAACTCGACTTACGATCCGTCTGACTCTGAGGCCCTCTATGTATATTTTTAGCCCTATTTTCTTTTTTACAGTGCTTGGTGGTTAGTCCATCCACCAACCTGATTCAAGCTTAGATGAACACATTGAGCAGTAAGGATTTGTATATGGTTTACTCCCCTAGACAGTTTGCTGATCAAGGCTGACAATTCCCATCCACCCAGATTTTTATAAGGATGTCTCCCCTAGATGGATTGCTAACCAAGGCTGACAAGTCCCATCCACCCTTTAACATTTGTATTTTATATGATCTCTATTATTCCTGACCGTTTTCTGTATGGTACTCCAGTATGGTGGTGAGCCCAACCCAGCTACTGAAGAACTTTGTGATCATGTGGTCATCAGATGACCCCGGGACACCCACAGAGGAGCAGGGAGGGGGTTCTGTCTTCTACACCTCCGTTTTTGAGAGGGTTAGGGCGTAGAAACATATAAAGCAGTACCAGTATGGTACTGTAGGTGTATGGGGAGATCCTCTTTACTTCCTTCACTCAAGTTCTGCCTGGTACACTTTCCCATTTGAGAAAGTGTAACAGTAAAGCAGATTGTAGGCATATATAATGGTTATCACTCGGGAGCTTTTGCTGTCAAAAATTTTCCTGCAACATTTCTGGGATCTTTTGTACTGGTTTCAAACTAGTCTGATAATTGATTAATTAGGTGACAGAATGATTTTACAAATTTACCTCAAAAGCTGCCAGATCAGTGTTGAGGATTAATGTTGGGGGAAAAAAGTGATTGTGTGATAACGGCTTAAGGAGAGCTTGCTAACTTCACTCTTCTACACTTTCGTATGTTTAAGGGTGTAAGGATCAGGTACTGTAGAAATAGAGGGAGAGCATGGCAACTTCATTCTCAAATACCGGTACTGTACTACCGTATTTGGGAGGGTCTGGGCATAGTAATATACTGTAATACAGTACCGTAACATAGACTAAATCATAATTAGCTATAGACCTTACTAACTTGTATGTATATACTCAGGCCTTACTAACTTAAGTATGTATGGTACATTATTTATGAGTACCGTACTGCAGTGCGTAGAAATGAGTAAAGCAGAACTGTAGTAGCTTTGATTGCATGTTATTATCCTTAGCCCAATGAAATACTGTGTTCATGTCAGCTTGGAAGTTTTCTTTGTCTTCTGTTGTGGTTATTTCCAGACTTAATTTTGTGTCATCTACGAATGATGACACAGCTATGTTTTACATTAGCATCAATACAGGGTGTCTAACGAAAGCAGAATCCATTATTTTTAGTCTTTTTTATTGTATATGTAAAGATAAAATTATGGTTTACAGTTCAAAATATGTCTTTGGGGTTTATTTAATGGCTAAAACAATGCTATTTCACATGAATTTTCCTGTATAGTATTCCCTCTCATATTTATTAAATTTTTCAAAGGAAATTGGTCCGGTTTGACACCCTGCATCAATATATATCACTAATTAGGATAAGGAAGAGTTAAGGGGCCAACACTGTACCCTGGTGGTGAACAGAGCTTTTAACCTCTGATCCTTTCGAAACTGACTGGTTTACTGCTACTGATTGTCCTGTTAGTGAGAAAGTTGTGAATCCATCTCCCCACCTATCAGTTGATCCCTTTTACCAATTGACCACATGCGAGTTGGAAGTTTGATCTGTAGACATCAATATTTAGCAGAATTGCCAGCTAGCTTACGATTATAGTGCATTTATAAATTCAACATAATTTCTATCCGTCAGAAACCTACATTATTACAAATCTGTTTATATGATTGTGTTCTTTTATTTTAAAATTTTATTTTATTAAGCGTTATTTCCACATAGCGATTTTGATTAGTTCTTTTGCATTTATCTTTTGTCGTCCTAGTTTTGGTTTGTTTATTTTGCAAGTTTTACATTATAATTTATGGGTCCAACTTCCTTATAGTCTCAAATTCACAACTGGTCCATTTGTTTCTCAGATGATTAGATTCTTTATTGATGAGTATACCGGTAGCTATGGTTCATTATATTCCTTGGTGATTATAGTGCCAGCTAATAGATGAGTATACCGGTAGCTATGGTTCATTATATTCCTTGGTGATTATAGTGCCAGCTAATCGTAATTGTTATATATCACCCTTACAGATGTCGAACATAACGAGCCCGCAGCGTTTTTCTGGCACGTTCGACCACTTCTACGATGGGCACTATGAACCAGATATCAGCACCCAGATGAAGGTCCCCAAGAGGATACGCGTCACAGGTGAAAGTGAGAGATTTAAAACAAAAAAATTGGGATGGATGTAGTATCCAGGCGTACGGTCGTCATGTTTATATAGGTCGTGCGCTCGCGGTTCTGTTCCCGTCTATCTTAACTGCTTTTTTTTCTGTTATTTGCCCCCAACTGGCAATATAATTTTATATGATGATGGCAATAAGTCATGGGGCGGTGATGGTAGGGCAAAGCTCTCCCTCAACTTATTATAGTATCCCATGGCAGTCAAAATAGAAGGGAACGTGATTGTGAGTGTGCGAGTAGTGTAATCAAGGCGGGCGATACGCCCGAATACTACATCCTTACCAAAATCCTACATAGATACACTGGCCACACAGATCTTATGATCCCTGTGAGGTGGCCAGTACTTAATCCTAGTAGAGATATCAACCCTAAGAGTATGGAAAAGTGGAAGGAAACTTAGAGTAAAGCAAAAATTAAAGCTCTCTCCCCACCCTCTGTCCTCTCGTGAGAGTGAGAAGGAACGATGATAGTATTTCCTGCACACTTGACTCCTACTATGATTGGCTCTGAACCATATATGAACACTCAGATGAAGGTCCCCAGGAGGAAGAGGGAATTACTACAGTCCATTCACTATAGATAGGCCAAAATTCTAGACAACTAACCTAGATAACTTGTAAATGACTAGAGTAATCTATCTAATATTTCTACTATTTGGGAAGAAGCACCCAGTGATTACAGTAGACCTGTGAAAATTTACAGCCCATTTGCTCTAGCCAATTTGAGTTACAGAGGTTAGGGGTCACAATTTCTGGCCTACCTATAATGAATGGACAGTAGCCTACAGTAACATAATTAACATACAGCACCAGCAAGATAACAAGAGAAAAAGTAAGATAAGTTTAGGAAGAGAAAACACTGAGGGAAAAGTGAGATGATGCAACTTTTAACGCTGTGTATTCCCTTGATTGACAGGGCTAGTGCCCTGGCTACTGGACATATTGCCACTAATCGCTAGACCTAAGTGTCCAAACTCTTGATGTCAACCAATGGCATGGGGTGGGACCGAACTGCCGACCCTTAGATCAGCAGTCAGACGCGCTACTGACCATGTCACGGCCCGCGGTAATCAATTTTGTTTTTCTTGCAGGTGACAATGAAGACGACCCCACAGTGAACTGGGCGCGGATAAATGGAGTTAACGACAAGTTCGAGATGAAAGTGCCTGACCGCATCGTGGTGGCAGGTGAGGTTTGGCATTCTACACTGGTGAATTATTATTATTATTATCTATGTCAAATGAAGTTTGTTGAGTTCATGTGATTGTTAGTCTGTCCATTTGTAAGCAGGATCTCTCATAAACTAATGGATGGATGTTAATGGAACTTCGCCAAGTCCTTCATTTGGTATCAGAATAGAAACCATTATCTTTTGGCCCATTATTATGGCCGATTATCTTGGTGTAGGTGGTACGGTACTGTGGAGTGGGGCAATGGGGTATGTCTGTGAGCCTGGAGGCAGTTTCTGCCATGCCATCCCTTTTTGGGGTGCTTCCCCTGGAAGCAAGGTGTCAGATTTATGTATTTACTGTATGTATCTTTTGGCCCACATACGTTGATTAAGAAATGAATGTTTTATTTTTTGTCTCTTAAATGGGCTTTACTGCCTCTCTGCTTGGGAAACAGATTAACTTGCTCATGTAGTAATGTAGAGAGAGAGGAGAGAGAGAGGGGAGACATGATAATGATGTACAAATGTACCCGGGGGCTGGAGAGGCTGGATAGGGAGGATATATTAATTATGGATACAGGAATAACTAGAGGCCACAGCTACAAAGTAAAAAGACCTACCTGCAAGAACGATATCAGGAAGTTTAGCTTCCCCTATAGATGTATTGACAAATGGAATGGGCTGGAGGAGGAGGTGGTAGGGGCAAGGAACATCCATATTTTCAAGAACAAATTGGATAAAAAGTAGACTGAGAGACGGGACAACACGAGCTTAGCTCAACTCCTGTAAACTACAATTAGGTAAATACAATTAGGTAAATACACCCTATGTGGTGGATTGTGTTATTTTATTTAATAATTTTCATTTTAGTAAGCGTTGTTTCCACATAGCGATTTTGATAATTTAATTTGACTTTATATTGTCCTTGTCCCAATTTTGGTTTGTTTAGTTTGCAAGTTTTACATTTTAATTCTTGTGTCTTCCTTTCTTGTTACGGATGATTAGAAAGTCAAATGAACACCATCTACGAGGACAACCCATAACTGGTATGACATGGACTCATGGAGCCTAAGCCCCCCAGTAGAGGCCCATCCACACTATAGTCTATTCATTATTGTTAAGTGGGGATGGTTCACTTTTTGGGCGATTTTTGCATGTATTAATTATTTTTCTAGTTTCCTCCCTAGACCTCCATAACATTTAAAAAAAACATCCATTAGATCCCCCTTCTAGATTAATTTGTACATTTTTCGGTAGAAAGATGTCCCGGCCAAAGGCCGGTTCTTCCAACATTACAGGCTCACTATCGTTCGCCAGGGAAAAATTCGACACCTAAATAGCACGAAAGGTCTAAATATTGACGACAAAATGGGGCAAAAGGTCTTAAAATCGACTAACTAATGGGGCAAACATCTTAACATCTGAAAACTAATAGGGCTAAACATGAGGGAGAAAGTGGTCCAGAAAACCGGCCCATGTCCCCTTAAGCCAAAAATATTGACCACTAAACCTTTTCTGTATCCTTTTATTTCCCAGGCGGTGAGCAGCACATAGGGACGCGTGGAGTGCCCAGGGAGGTGGAACTGGAGAAGTCTATTATGCCACAACCAGACCCTGCTATATACAGGGTTCAGGTCAGTTATCATCCCTACTTTTGTCAACATCGATAACATCAACGCCGTATTGATGCTGAACAAGTAAAAATCATGTAGGTATAAGAATACTTATTCTATCTCCCTAATAAGATGTATTATTGTCTATACAGGTCTTCCTGGATTTACGATTTGGGTTACGTTCCTGAAAACCAGATTTTTAATAGAAAAATTGTATAGCGAACCCTAAAATTATTGGGGTAAATGGGGATGCGTTCTCGAACCAGCCAAACCCCAATCCCAAACACCTGAAAACCTATAATAAATCATTAATTGGAGCATCGGATAGTGAGGGAGACCTGTATTATATTTCTCCCAAACTTGACTACTTCCTTTAACGTGACGATAGTGCGTTGTTATATGTGCGATTAGTTTGCTTGGGAAACAGATTAACTTGCTCATGTAGTAATGTACACCCTATGTGGTGGGTTGTGTTCTTTTATTTAATAATTTTCATTTTAGTAAGCGTTGTTTCCACATAGCGATTTTGATAAATTAATTTGACTTTATATTGTCCTTGTCCCAATTTTGGTTTGTTTAGTTTGCAAGTGTTAAATTTTAATTAAAATATATTCTTTCTTATTAGATCACTGATACATAAAAAATGCATGATCAACTTTCTCTCCCTAGACACCGCCCCGTACCATCACACTGGACACCTACTCATACCCGGGGACAGAGGAGGCCACGTCACCCTCCGAAGACCGTGAGAGCTCTACCCCTGGATCAGCCCCCACCTCCACCACCACAGTACCCTCCCGACACACCTCACACCATCTACCACACCACCCTGGTACCCTTATACATCCCACGTGAGTATAGTGTTACAGGTAGAGAGGATAGTGCTATCGGGTAGAAATGTAACCCCCCCAGAGTGTTAGGGGGGTGACTACCCATGTGGTAGAGGTAATATGAGAATTTTCCCCATGTGTCTACTGCGTGTCGTAAGAGGCAACTAAAAGGGGGATGAAATAAATCTGGGCCACCGTTCATCCTATTTGGTCCGGTGACCGGACGACTCAACCAGTAGACCATTTCAACTAGTAGCTCTCAACTAGTACCAAATCAACCAATACGGTTAGGTTAGGTTAGTACTATATTTTGGCACTAGTTTGGTTGGTCTTGATTGATTTGGCACTGGTTGAGATGTCCGGGAACCATTTGGTCCATTTCAGCCTCATGGTAGCTATGGGACACTAGAGTGCCAAATCTAGTCTCTGGAATGGCTGCTTTTGCCCTGAAGGGCTGCCTTAGGGCATTTGGGGTTCTATTCTTGCATGGAACTGAAGACTTCTAAAGTAACTTCAACCCCCTATCCATAATCATCATCAAATGTATATTATAATGTTTATAGCCATATTTAATCATAGACATTATTTATATTCATGATAACCCTAAATGTTTGTTTCTTTTTGAGATTTGCATGATCAATTAGAATGAAAAACAATAGCTTTTCATGTTCTGTGAAGTCATATGTATAATTATTCCATTTTTCATATCTTTTGCTTTTCCTAGTATAGTACCGTGGCCAATGATTAACATTTAACCCTTTGAAGCTTTTACTGAAACTGGAAATGAGTGTAGTAATGTTTATATAGCATGTTGTACCGGTTAGCTCCTTGAAGAATATGACGCATTTTGACAGGTTATTCTGGCTATCATTAGAGGATTTTATACAGCTTTGGAAGGATCTAAGGAAATTTAAAAGGGCAAAGACTAACTCAATTAACCCATACGCTGCGGGGACCGTACAGGCACGTCCTGGAAATTTCCTGCAATATAAAGCCCATTCAAGCCTGTGGAGACAAGTGCGAGTGATCAGGAACACGGCAGGCCCTCATTTGCTCTCCAGCACGTCTGCCGCGGCACTGACGGTATGTGGAGGGGTCTCGCGAGATATATTCAGTGTTTCCAAAGGCAAATATAGCACGACATTGCTAATTATTAGCGAATATTGTCGATGTCTGTAGTAATGCTGCTGGTGAACCCTGCGAGCCACAGAGAGCTCGTTCTGGTGTCATTTGAAAGCTCTTTTCATGTAGTTGTTTTGCTGCAAACATTTAATTTAATTCAGGCACTTGCTTAAGCAATCAAGAGTACCTGAATGAGCCCTATTAATATAGCACAGGAATATGCCCGCACTGCTTGAGTTAACCCTAACAACAAAGAAACTACGACCACAGTATATAAACAATACATAAGATCAGTGATGGAATACGCAAGCCCAGCCTGGGCTTCTAACCTAGCTGAAACACATCATAAGACCTTACAGACTATTCAAAACAAAGCCCTGAAGATCATTACAGGCTGCACAGCTACTGCACCCACAGATCACCTACATCAAGAAACCAAAATCCTCAAAGTCAAAGACCATCTGGACATGAGAGGCACTCAATTCCTGGCAGCAGCCTCCACGAACCAAGACCACCCACTAAACTACATGGCAACACACCCACAGACACCAAGAAATATCAAAACAACACCCAACACCCAGCACACGGTATCACACACAATTATTGTCCTCTCTCCCTCCCTGCCCACCCCGAACCAACTTCCAGAAGCACATCCATACTCGTATCTCTCACCGATCCATCCACTCACTCACAGACAACACGCAGCTGCATGCACGACCTCCCGAAATCCATCCTTCCGAATCCTCCCTTCCTCGCGAGGACAGAGTCCACCTGGCCAGGCTGAGATGCGGACACCATCCAGCTCTCCTGAGCTATCAGAAGAGACTGGATGACTCCGTTGTCGACGCCTGCCCGGGATGTAACACAGCACCCCATACCATTAAACACATCATAGAAGACTGCATTTCACACAACCACTTACGACAACAACACAATCCGCCATGGAGTGGCTTCGGTCACCCAGGCTTTATTGTGGTCGGCGGGGAGGGTTCTGTGGGGGCGCTCGGTTATGGCCTTGGCCTTGCTCAGGGCCTTGGGGGCTGTTCGGCCAGGCAGCTTGGGGAACAACAACAACAACAACACAATCTACACTCAATGAGAGCTCTGTGGGAAAGCCCGATCGTGGCCATGGCCTTTCTCAGGGACTCGGGGCTGTTCGGCCAGGCAGCTTAGGGAATAACAACAACAACAACAACAACAACCCTATGACTTCCATATTCCTTTCCTAATCTCAATAAAATTGTCTAATAATATTTAGCCAGAAAATAAAATAAATATGTATCATCATATCTTGAAAGGGTTGAATAGACTAACTTCGGACATATCTGGATTAAATGCAATGAACAACAGTACTGTACAGTACTGTACTATGGGAAATAGCTCGATATTGATATGGGTTGCCAACGTTGGAGGTCACTATCCCCAGGTATCCAGCTCCAGGCTGCCCCGGGTGGTTGTCACCCAGAGGCCATCCCAAGATCTTTGTAGGGGTAGGACCTAGGGGCCTTGGGGCATCCCACCAGAACCAACCGAAGGGACGCAATCCGGGTGAGCACATGGCACTACGGCTGGCCCGGTATTATATGCCTAGTGATAGGGTAGCCTCCCGGTGCGCTACCTCCGGGTTCGAGCCCCTGTACTACTAGGCGGAATTGCCAGTCTGTTAAGAAACTTATGCCCTTTACCCTCTAGGTCCTCTTGGCTAGGATGCACCCCCAGTGGGCCAGAGCTAGACCTGAAGTAGGTCCCTCCATGTCAGCGAGCCGCCATTCGGCGAGTTTGAAGCATATTTTACGTGGAGTGCCTGCTCTAGCTAGCCCCCAACCACAGTTGTTGGCTGTAGACCTAGCCTTTGCCCAGAGGGGCTTAACCTGCAATGCAGCAGGTGGGGGGGGGTTTGCTCCCCTAGACTGGCTGCCGACCACGGAAGACTAGTCCTGTCTACCCGGATTGTTTACGGTTATCTTTACTAGATGAGTTGCCAACCAAAGCTAACGAGTTCCATCCACCCGATTATTATGGGGAAAACACGTTTGCAAGATTTGTCCATAATATTGAGCCATTTTCCCATATGTGTAGCTCAATATATTTTAACCAGAAATGTCCAGATGTATACCCCCCTAGTTTGGTATAATTTTGGTTTATTATTATTGAGATATTTAGCTAATATTTCCCTCTTGACTACTCTGACCTCTCCTCTTATCTTTACAGTGAAGATGTAGACCAAGGGTATGTTATGCCTCTTTCTTCAGTCTTACCAACTTGTTTTATTTTTATAATTAGAGCTCTCTCTCTCTCTCTTTCGGTCGAATTGGAGGGAAATTATAATTCAAACTTGCAAATGAAACAAATCAAAACAGGGACGTCACAATATAAAGACAAAATAAACCGGTCTATAAATTTGTAGGTATGTATTCCTATCCAGTCAATATGGTATGCTAGCTGTTGAAATTGCATTGCAAAATACTGTTACATAATTACAGTCCTGTACTCTCATTACAATTAACACCACTAGAGTGTCATATTGACTGGCTAGGAATACGGCAAATCTATGGTATTACCACAGGTCGTAGTGCGGTTGGTAGAGCACTCGCCTGTAAACCGAAAGGTCAAGGGTTCGATGCTCGGGCCAGCCAGTGTGCGTTATTGGCAGACAACAGTGTTGTGGTGGACGGCACGGGCTAGAAATCTGGCAACTGTCCACTGAAATCCCTGAAACATCAGGGTACCCACCCTAGCCCTGCTCTTGAGTAGGGAGTGCATGGTAGTAAATATACCGGTACTTATCAATGATGGGGTTTGCCTACGATTACAGGCCTTTATCCGAAAAAGACAGGTGAACATTCAACCCGAATACCCTTGTTCAGAAAATTGACCACTTGCGAGTTTCACGCTATATGGAAGTTGGAGTTGTAAGCATTGATATATAGCAGAATTGTTAGTTATAATATGATTGTAGTAGATTAACCAGTATAAATACATAAAACCCAATTCAACATGCTTATTATATATCAGAAACCTACATTATTGTTGCATTTCCGCTTTACATCGATGTTTATGGATCCAACTTCCTTATGGCCTGAAATTTGCAAGTGGTCAATTACCCCTGGGGACCGAAAGAGAGAAATTTTCACTTTATGTTGTTATTGGCTATTCCTTGCATTGTTATGTTGTTGTTCCCCATGCTGCCTGGCCGAACAGCCCCAAGGCCCCGAGCAAGGCCAAGGCCATAACCGAGCGCCCCCCACAGAACCCTACCTGCCGACCACAATAAAGCCTGGGTGACCGAAGCCACTCCATGGCGGGGAGCTGAGGAGGGTGAGGAAACACCCGGAAAGCCAAAGCCCCACCCAGGGCCCTGTGCCCCTCAGCAATTATGAAGAGAAAGTTGAGGGGTAAAGGAAAAATGTGACACTTTGGCTTCCAATCTTGGTAGATTGGGAGGTCAATCCACGGAAGAGACGCCGTCACTTGAGATCTAGAAAATATACAAGTAAAAGGCACAGTCAGAGTAAGCTATGGGTATGGCAGAGATCGCTCAGTTCTCACTCTGATAGACTAGCCCATCACCACATGATGTTGCATTGTTATGTTATTGATTATTCCTAGCATTGTTATTGGCTATTTCCTTGCATTGATATTTTGTTATTGGCTATTGTTTTCATTGATATTCTGTTATTGATTATTCCTTGCATTGTTATTTTGTTATTGGCTATTCCTTGCATTATTTTCTTCTTATTGGCTATTCTTTGCAATGTTATTTTGTTATTGGCGGCTATTTCTTGCATTGTTCACTAATATATCTTTTGAGTCATTATATTTTTTGTGATGATTTTACTGCCTTCCATTTCTATTGTGGAGTATTGTTGGCTTGGAAAATGTATGTTGATTCTGCTAGCTTGTATAATTTACAGTCGTCAGAATACGTTCTTTTTATTATGCAAATGAAATTTTGAATAAATGTTCCTTTGTATATTTTCACAAACTGTTTGGTGAATTAGTTTTTAACTATAATTTCTAAATTGTTTCCAGCAATATGTAATACTTGCATAATACGGGGCTGTTCGGCCAGGCAGCCTAGGAAACGACAACAACTTACATAATGAAAATACTTATTTTGACGATGGTACACTACTTGTCTGTGTGTGTTACATTGCTTATATATGTGAGACAAATAATTACCGTAGCACATTGCTTTTATGGTTTTACAATTTTGATTATACAGTACTGGTATGTTAAAATGTAAAACTTGCAAAACAACCAAACCAAAACACTAACCACACAATATAAAGACAAAAGAACTTATCATAATCACTATGTGGAAATAACGCATTGAAGATTCAGCAAACAATACTATAAAAACAAAAAAATCCAAATAGACTACTGGCACTCTGCACAATAATAGTTGTTGACATATTTAATTCACTGGTACGCATGTTTCTCATTAGGCCGGTGTCACACAAGCGCTTTTTCCTGCAATTTTCGATGAGCCAATTTTTCTCGTAAGATTTTGAGGCTCTTTCACATTGGAATCGGATAACTGGACTGAAGGTAGATTATGCTAGGTGGCTAATTTTCTGTCTTGGTAGCGTAATGCTTAGTGCGCCAAATTTCGGTGTGAGTATCCTAGGTTCGAGTCTTTGGAGTACCACATATGTTCATTAGTTTCATTGATTAGGTTTATTTGTAAATTAATTGGTGAATAAATATTAATAACTTACATTTCGAAGATGCCAGACTACAATTGTCAGTAATAAAAATGGAAAAAAAAGCTTGTGAAACTCGATATTGCCAAATCCTTTTTGTCGGCTAAGGCCAGCCCTTTCAGAGTTTCATGTAACTCAGCGGTCCGGTTTAGTTAAAAAAAATATATATAAAATAAATATAGACTTAATTCCAAGACTAAAATGAATTTTAAGTTAATCCTAGACTAAAATAAATATACACTTAATCCCAAGAGAATAATTATAAACTTAATCCCAAGGCTCTAAAATATATATAACTCAAATTCCAAGACA
This sequence comes from Lithodes maja, assembly GCA_037953745.1. Lineage (NCBI taxonomy): Eukaryota > Metazoa > Arthropoda > Malacostraca > Decapoda > Lithodidae > Lithodes > Lithodes maja. Next base: position 78,135 of record JBAKBP010000954.1, on the reverse strand, counting down.
ATCAAATAAGTATAAACAATGCCTTAATTAAATTATTAATATTAACTTAATCCCAAGACTCTAATATATATTTATAAAATAAATAGAAACTTAATCCTTAAACACTGAGATAACTTTACTGTAATCTAACTCCGCAAACCCAAAAGTCTATTCGCTGTAAGTAGGCGATAAATCATGACCTCTATCCTCTGTAACTCAAAAAGGGCTAGAGCAAATTGGCTGTAAATTTCCACATCTATTCCTTGACTGACTCTTCCCAAATGGTAGAAATATTTGCTCGATTACTGTAGTCGTTTTTGAGTTAGAGAGGTTAGAGGTCAGGATATCTTGCCTAATTACGGTGAATAGACTATAACACTCCTCCGTCTCCCTCCTCCTAGCGTGGACAACGGTGGGGCCTGCATGACGACCGACCTGAGTCCCGGAGAGGAGGTGTCCCTGTTGCGGCGGCAGGTGGGTCGACTCAACCGCCGGGTCTTGGCCCTGGAGTTGGAGGCACAGCAACGAGCACACCGAGAGGTCATCATGTACTCCCTGGGGGTGGCCTACTTTATCATCAAGGCTATTCTTTGGCTCAACAGGAACTAAGGCGAGTGGCGGAGAGAGGGGGACTACGTTTGATTTCCTGTCGATTATGGCCAGTTCAGGTTATATTTTTGCTCGTTAACCCCTTCAGCCCTATGATGCCTTTTTACCTTTGATTCTGGCTAATTATTAGATGATTTTATGCAGTTTAAGAAGGACCTGTGACATTCGGAGGGTTTATTGAGATCGTAGTTACCCATTTATTCCTAGAGGTAGATTATAAACTAAAGAAAATCATCTAATAGTTACCAGAATATAATGATAAGTACATCACCGGTACAGAAGGGTTTAAGGGGTGATAATTATTATACAGTTGGCTACATTAGTTTGTATCCGTGCTGTGATTTTATGTGTGTAAGGAAGCCTAGTGTGATTGACTTTGAAGAATAAATTGCTATAACACCGTTAATTGGTCATACTGGACTGTATTATTTAACTATTGCATAAGATAATTGACTTCTTATGCACTCATATTAATTTTCCTTCTATACAAAAACTATAACAGTGTATACAAATTATTATGGCCATGTGTACATCGTTAAAACTATTCTACAACTCAATATCAACGTTTTTAGCCTACCTTACAACTGACTTGAATTCTGGGGCAGAGGTGTTACTGTTGTGGTGGTAGGTGCGCCAACTTAACCACCTCAAGCCCCTCAACTTTCCCTTCATTATTGTTAAGGGACACAGGGCCTTGGGTGGGGCTTCGGTGTCCCGGGCAGTTCCGCGCCCTCCTCGGCTCGTTGCCTGGGAGCGGCTTCGGTCACCTGGCCATTCTTGGTGGTAGTGCAGGGAGGGTTCTGTGGGGGTGCTCGGTTATGGCCTTGGCCTTGCTCGGAACCTTGTGGCTGTTTGATCAGACAGCCTAGGGAACAACAACTATTCAACCACAGGGTGTTGTCTCTGAAGTCTGGATACTTGACAACACGCACATACGGAGGACGTTATGTATTCCTTCGAGTTCCCCATTGTATCATCAAGTTGTTGTTGTTGTTCCCTAGGCTGCCTGGCCGAACAGCCCCGTGTATCATCAAGTATATTCTCTGGCTTTACAGGAATTAAATGGGGCTACATTTTACTGCTAACGTTAATGCCAGGAACGAAGAGCGCTGATGTTATTGTTTTGTGTCAACGTTTGCTTTCTTGTCGATTATGGTCAGGTCTTGTATATTTTGCTCATTAGGAGGTGACATACTACATTATTTAGATATTCTGTACAGTATATCAATGGTAACCTGTAAAACGATTGACTTGTGAATCCTGGAAAAGGGGTATCACTGTTGAGATGGCTATAAGGAAGTTAGAGTTTTTTATATCATTATTTCTTTTGCCTATATTTTGTGTCATCCCTATTTTGGTTTGTTTATTTTGCATGTTTTACATTATATATTAGCAGAATTACGAGCTATAATATTATTGCATTGCATATATTGTTACGGCTGGATCGGCAATACATATTCGGGATTCTTGATCGTAGGACAGAAATGGCTTATGTGACAACGACACGCTCGATTCCAGTCCCAAATACTATATGCTCCAGACAACAAAAGCACCAACGCCCTACAGAGTTATCGTCTATGGTAACGAGGTACCTTAACTCGGCGAAAGTGTACAACAGGGGTAGGCTATGAGGCTAAACTCCCTCAGACATTTATAGGTTACGTTATTACTAAAGAAATGCAATACTCAAGAAACTACGTTAATATTAAGCCTCTAATAATGTAGAATAGAAGCAGGCTAAAGGTATGACAGTGAAATGCTAAATGACAAATGTACACGCCTACTTGAAAGCGCGTGCACTAGAATAACTGTCCCCTACTAACATGCACTAGCATGTAGCATACAAGATGTTCATGATCCAGTAGATACCTAATAATACACATGGAAGGAACATAAACAGTAGTCACTTATTGTAATAATGAATCTATACTTGGAATAACTAAAAGGTTGCAGGCAACAGTACTGCGCCGGTAGCCTACTACCGCATAGGCTACTTCGCTTCTCTCACTCTGTCTCCCCTCTGAGTCCGTATGCGCCCTACGCAACAGAACTCCGGACACAGCAGCAAAACGACAGTGCAGTTAATTGATACATGAAAGTATTAATAGTGTTGTCTTGTGTGTGAGTAATGTGTATTGTAAAGTGTTACATACATAAACTTAAAGAGAGCTGCAATGCATAGTAAAATAAAGATATCACCCACTCATCATCCCCATGTGTTCTAGCTAGCAGGCCAAGTCACAGGAACAACGAGTCCCAGCACCGAAAGCGAGAACCCAGGAAAAGACTGCAGAGAACACGAGGACAGATAAATTACGTTACTCTACTATACCGGCACTACGAGCGAGCTGTAGTCTCTGGTACTGCACTCGCTCCTGGCTCGGTAGGCAAATCAAGGCTAAGTCCTCGCCCCTCTACAGACAACTCCTGGGCATGGTCGGGCTCTTACACATGGCACTAGTCTAGTCACAAATTGGATGATGAGCTGGGCATATAACTCGTGAACATGTAGAACGTTCACCAACTATCCTCATCAAGAAGATCGCTGTTCACATTAACCCCTTAAATCTAATACATGTAAATATATGCTTGTCCTAAGAGTAATACGAGAGGTGAGTGCTGAAACTCCTTTAGGACCTCAAGGGAAGGGTATGCATTTAAATAGAGAGAAGAATGAAATGAGAGTAATGTCGTCAGAGAGAAAGAGTGCAACCGTGAGAAATTGGGAGAGAGGGCAAGGGATGTTAGAATCTCAAAGGTTCTAGGCAACCTGATCATGGAACACACAGCGAGCCTCCATGCAATGTGCAGTACGACAACATGGGCAGCCAGGCAGCATATGCAGGCGGCAATGTACTACCAACCCTGTCGCACCTAGCTATAAGCGCAGGGCTGCCAACCGGTCCATACGTCTGGCAACCATTGCTACCCTCTCGCTCTGAAGTCTAACTCACTCTCTCTCTCTGAATTCCTATTATCTCATCTATCAACTTCTCTATTGATACTACATATTAAATGGAAGGTCTCGACATGGCTTAAAACAAAACCCACCACTGGTTAGCAAATGACGAGACCTTTGCAGAGATACAAAGAACACAGTTATACGTTGTCACACTCAATATAAGCAGCCAACACGGTACACGGCCCCGCACCGTGTCGATACAGTGGAGTACCAAGGAGTACAATCAGGTTGCGTTGCTACGCACTGGGTGCGTCACAGCCCCCCCAAGATTTTAGATAATCGACCTTAGAAGCATTATCAAAATCTGACAGGCAACCAACCGACCTGCTACCCTTAGCTGCCACTAATTGCAAAAGGTGCACAACAACTGAAGTGTGAATTATACATAAAACACAATATCGCATGCATCATGCTACAACAATAAAGACTTACAAAACTAAAAAAAAAATTCTCGTTTATTTTATTGTTTTATAATCTTTTTGGACGGCGTTATGATAGCCTAATTTTACTCCTGCTCAACCCACACACCGTGCACGACTATCCTGGATCATCAACCCTTGATAGACAATCTGCTATCACGTTCTCACTCCCGGCAATATGCTGAATGTTGAGATTATACTCTTGGAGCATTAGGGACCACCTGGTCAACCGCATATTCCGATTGTGAAACTGATTTAGGAATTTCAAGGGATGATGGTCCGTATAAATCGTCACTACCGGGCCGTAGGCTGGAACATAAACTTCGAAATGTTTGAGCGACAAAACGATAGCAAGAAGCTCCTTCTCTATAGTCGAGTAATTCCTTTGTGCCGAATTAAACTTACGAGAAAAGAAGCTCACTGGGTGTTCCAAGCCCTCGGAATCAGTCTGCAGTAACACTGCCCCGGCACCCACACCGCTGGCATCAGTCGCCAGCTGAAAACTCCTGGAGAAGTCTGGGGCTCTCAAAATCGGATGTGTACACAGCAGGTGCTTGACTAGGTCGAAAGCCCTCTGACACTCCGCAGCCCAACAGAACTTCACTGACTTCGACAGTAGATCAGTTAACGGTGCTAAGACAGTAGAGTATCCCCGGATGAAGCGCCTATAATAGCCTATCATACCTAGGAACCGCATGACCTGGCGCTTAGTGGTGGGCCTGGGAAACATATTGATAGCCTGTATCTTGCTCAGGGGGGGGCACACCCGGCCTAACCCGACCACGAAGCCAAGATACTGCACAGTAGCCTTTACAAACTCGCACTTCCTCAGGTTCACCACCAGCCCAGCATCGTGCAACTTCCCAAACAGGGTCTCTAAGTGCCTTAGGTGATTTTCAAAATCGTCATCATACACTATCACGTCATCAAGGTAGACCGTGCAGTTAGGGATTTCGTCACAAATATCGTTCATCAGGTTCTGAAACGTGGCAGGTGCGTTCTTAAGCCCATAAGGCATTACGTTACATTGGTAGGTCTTGCCATCTACCACAAAACCACAAACTTGCTTAGCTCGGTCCGACAGGGGTACTTGCCAGTAGCCTTTTACAAGATCAATTTTAGTAAGGTACTTTGCATTCCCTATCTTGTCCACGCTGTCGTCAACTCGAGGCAAAGGGTAAGGGTTGGTAGTGGTCAAGCCATTTAGCCTACGAAAATCTATGCAGAACCGCACCTTGCCGTCAGGTTTTGGCTGCAACGTGACGGGTGATGTCCACTTCACATAACCTTCAGTGATCATCCCTCTCTCAACCATGTACTTTAACTCCTCCCGTAAAGCTGGCAACTTTACCGGGGGCACACGGTAGGGCACTGACTTGAAGGGCACATTATCACCGACGTCCACGTCGTGCGTTACCTGAGTAGTGAGACCTGGGTGTTCGGCGAAAACAGAGGGGTATGACCTGAACAGGCCTAGGACAGCAGCACCCTGGTGCTCAGGCAGGTGACTTACAGCTTGCCTAGCCTCTTGTTCAGTATTCCCCGCCCACTGTTCCGCGGAAATGACACAGTCCCAGCTATCCTCCTCAGCAGCATGACTGTCCCCACCTCCTTCTCCACCCTGGCCGCTGCAGGCCAGCACAGGGACAGTGAGAGGCTCTGAGGGGCGTCTCACATACTCTTTCATGAGGTTAACATGACATAACTGATGTTTTTTTCTACGGTCAGGTGTTGCAACGAGATAATCAAGGTCGGACAGTTTCTTAGCCACCACATACGGCCCAATAAACTTGGCAGAAAGGGGGTGTCCAGGCAAAGGTAAAAGCAACATTACCTCCTGACCCACCGAAAACTCCCGAAGCTTCACCTTGGCGTCATACTGGTGCTTCATGACCGCCTGTGTATTAACCAAGTTATTACCTGCCGCTGCCATGCAACCTATAAGTCTCTCCCGGCTCTCAAGGATATATTTAAGTACAGACCCCGGCTTCTCTTCGCCCTCCCAGATCTCTTTCACCATACTTAAAGGTCCTCTCACATTATGGCCAAAGACTAGTTGATTTGGACTGAACCCCAGGCTCTCTCCTGGGACTTCACGTGCAGCGAACAGAACATACGGCAGACCCAAATCCCAATCAGTGTCATGTTCTGCACAGTAACAGCGTAGCATACTCTTCAGGGTTGAGTGCCACCGCTCCAAGACTCCCTGACTCTCGGGATGGTAGGCTGACGACACTACAGAACATATACCGTGCAACTGAAGGGTTTGCTTGAACAATTTGGATGTAAAATTGCTCCCCTGGTCTGACTGCACCTCACGTGGAAATCCATAACGGGAACAGAACAATAATAAGTTTTTAACAACTGCCTTTGCCGAGCCGTTTCTCATGGGGTATGCGTCCGGGTATCTCGTAGCCACATCCATGACTGTCAACAGGAATTTATTGCCACTACTAGTAGGCGGGAAAGGGCCAACCAAATCTACTACAACTTTGCTGAACGGAGGCCCGGTGACAGGTATGGGAAACAAAGGTGCCTTCGGGATTGTCTGGTTAGGCTTCCCCGTTGTCTGGCAGGTCGCACACCCAGCCACCCATGCACAGACATCAGCCTTGACCCCAGGCCACCAGAAAAACCTGCCCAATGCCGCCAATGTTTTTGTTACCCCCAAATGACCCGCCACCGGCACATCATGCGCCAGACACAATAAGGACTCTCTATACTTATTTGGAACAACCACCTGGTCTACCACCCTCGCACCGCCCTCCCACTTCGATTTGGGGTCTAGAAATCTGCGGTACAATATCCTGTTGAGCCTAAAGAAATCTCCCGGCTTCGCATCCCCATCTTCCTCCAACTCTATGGCACCATTGCTATAACGAGCTAGGCTAGCGTCTTGCAGCTGCTGCTCACTAATGTCCCTGGGCGTCAATGCATCAAGATGGTTTTGTAATAAGACATTACCCCGGCTAGTAGGCTCTACTGCCTTAGTGGCTCTCGCTACAGCTCTTGCCTCACGCGAAGTCTTACCCAACTCTGCCTTGTTACACACCATATCTGGGCCAGAGTCAACTCCCGTGTTTATTATAGGTCCAAGTACCGAATCACCGAGAAGTGCAGCAGAATCAATGTCCCTTTTCCTGCCCTTAGCAACCTTCTCCTGATCCTTCCTCCACTGTCCCCGAGGTTGAGTGCTAGGCTGTGCAGGAGCCGCAGAGCGAGATCGGGTTACCACACAGGCCATCTCATCCTGTTGGCACCTCCCAACCCATTCCCGATTCTCACCATCCACGTCGGCCGCCCTCTCGGCAACGACTAAGGGTGGAGTCCCGGAAGTGGGCACCGCAAAGTCGTTGCCGAGAAGAAGGTCGACGCCCTCAACTGGCAAACACTCAACGATCCCTACATCCAGCTCCCTGCACACCTCTCCCACTCTCAACTCCAACCTCACAAGTGGGTATGACCTCGTAGCATTTATACCCTGCACCACAACAACTCTGGCCGCATTTATCGGTTTCCCTGTGAAGTTCCTCAACAAAGTTTGCGAAGCCCCCGTATCCCTCAGCAAGTCAACCCTCCGTAGTTCACTCCCCCAGCTCACAAACCCGTGTCCCCGATGGTCACAGAAAGTGTCCCGGACAGGTGTCGAGCCTTCCGTACGCTTCTTTACCGCGTGTGCCTCAGCTGCTGACAACCTACCCCGGGCAGTTGCTGCAGCCTTCAGAGACACACCGATACTGTGAACCAATGACACCGGCTTAGCGGGAGTGTTACTAGGGCACTCACGTGAATAATGGCCTAGCTTCTGACATTTGTAACATTTCACATCCCCAATGGGCTTCTTCCCTTGTGCGGGCGAAGAAGGGGCCTGACCTTTAGTAAACGGGAGAGGCTTGTGTTTGTAGGTGTTATTAGGTGCAATGCATTTAGTGTGGTTATGTGTGTCATAAGATGTGTTATTATCGAAAACTCTGGTGGGTGGGGTATAGCGCCCCTTCTGCCCTGACTCAGCCCTCTGAGCGGCACCGCAACCACGAATCAATGATAATCTGAGGTCTGCCATCTTGGCAGCCTCCTCTACTGTCTTGGGACATTTTTCCTTAATGTTCAGCGTTAGATCGGTTCCAGTGCATTTGTAAAACTGTTCCAGATAGAAAAGTTGCTTAATTTCCTCAGCCGACTCTGCGTGCTCGGACCGAAACCAGTTATTACCTGCATCTGTTAAGTCCCGTGCGTGCTCCATAAAACTGACGTCGCTCTTCTTATTCACGCCACGGAACTTCAATCTATAAGTTTCGGGTTGCAGTTCGTAGGCCCGGAGCACAGCCTCCTTCACCAGTCCATACACTACACTCTCGTCCAGTGACAGTGCATCGTAGGCTTTCAACCCCTTACCCACTAGACGTGATGAAACTAATGCTGCCCATTTAACCTCCGGCCAGTCATACTCACGACACTTCTTTTCGAAACGAGCAAAAAACTCAGTCACTGCTGTCTCATCAAATGCGGGTACTAACTTAATTAAATGCGAAAGTGAGTCTGTAACCCGGTGCCCACCACCGAGATGACGCCCCGTGGTCTCTACTCTAGACTTCTCGACATCCATTTCAGCCTGGTACCTGGTTGCATCCTGATTGGCTTGGATTCTAGCAACCTCTATGCGTTCTATACTAGCCTGTTGTATCTGTATCTGAGTCTCCTGCAGCTTAAACTTAGCTAGTTCTAGCTGAAATAACATCTCAGGAGACAGGCCTGGGGGGGGGAGAGCACAAAATGGGGGATCCACACCGAGACGTGTTTACGGGTAAGCCAGCTTGCCCTTGAGAACCCTCCTGCTGCATCGTGCTAAGACTCGCTGGCTGAGGGCCCAGCTCAGGGGTAGAGTGGAATGGAGGCTTGGAGGGAACCCCCCAAGACCCCACTCCACCCACCGCCCCATCGCCATCACCCAACAAACATGCCACCAAATTCTTCTTGGGCCAACTGTCAGGACAGTCCCGCCCCAAAACCGTGGCTAAACAGCGAAGACCGTAACAATCAATAGCCTGCAGGCGCTGTTCGGTCAAAGGTGTCTGCAAAAATGCCCGGGCATCCCTCTCTCCACTTATAACACTCCCCTCCCTAAACATCTGTTGTACTTGCTGGTTACTAGGCTGTACCGTGTTATCCTCCCCCGTAAATGATGAGTCATTAGACATAGTGCTGGTTATACAATTGCTGTTCATAAAAAAAAAGAAGTGCTTATTACTAATTGCAGTCTCGACTCACAAAATGTTAAAGATGCTTGAATGACTCTACTCTAGACACCCCCAACGAAACAATCTGCAAGTCCACCAATACAATAATGACACAATAAAAATTCCTCCAATATGCAAGAAAATTCTAGCCAGCTCTACTAGGTAGCATAGAATAGTTCTCCAAAAAAACATGTGATAGGATACTACTGAATCTTGTGCAAGGTCGCCATTTTGTTACGGCTGGATCGGCAATACATATTCGGGATTCTTGATCGTAGGACAGAAATGGCTTATGTGACAACGACACGCTCGATTCCAGTCCCAAATACTATATGCTCCAGACAACAAAAGCACCAACGCCCTACAGAGTTATCGTCTATGGTAACGAGGTACCTTAACTCGGCGAAAGTGTACAACAGGGGTAGGCTATGAGGCTAAACTCCCTCAGACATTTATAGGTTACGTTATTACTAAAGAAATGCAATACTCAAGAAACTACGTTAATATTAAGCCTCTAATAATGTAGAATAGAAGCAGGCTAAAGGTATGACAGTGAAATGCTAAATGACAAATGTACACGCCTACTTGAAAGCGCGTGCACTAGAATAACTGTCCCCTACTAACATGCACTAGCATGTAGCATACAAGATGTTCATGATCCAGTAGATACCTAATAATACACATGGAAGGAACATAAACAGTAGTCACTTATTGTAATAATGAATCTATACTTGGAATAACTAAAAGGTTGCAGGCAACAGTACTGCGCCGGTAGCCTACTACCGCATAGGCTACTTCGCTTCTCTCACTCTGTCTCCCCTCTGAGTCCGTATGCGCCCTACGCAACAGAACTCCGGACACAGCAGCAAAACGACAGTGCAGTTAATTGATACATGAAAGTATTAATAGTGTTGTCTTGTGTGTGAGTAATGTGTATTGTAAAGTGTTACATACATAAACTTAAAGAGAGCTGCAATGCATAGTAAAATAAAGATATCACCCACTCATCATCCCCATGTGTTCTAGCTAGCAGGCCAAGTCACAGGAACAACGAGTCCCAGCACCGAAAGCGAGAACCCAGGAAAAGACTGCAGAGAACACGAGGACAGATAAATTACGTTACTCTACTATACCGGCACTACGAGCGAGCTGTAGTCTCTGGTACTGCACTCGCTCCTGGCTCGGTAGGCAAATCAAGGCTAAGTCCTCGCCCCTCTACAGACAACTCCTGGGCATGGTCGGGCTCTTACACATGGCACTAGTCTAGTCACAAATTGGATGATGAGCTGGGCATATAACTCGTGAACATGTAGAACGTTCACCAACTATCCTCATCAAGAAGATCGCTGTTCACATTAACCCCTTAAATCTAATACATGTAAATATATGCTTGTCCTAAGAGTAATACGAGAGGTGAGTGCTGAAACTCCTTTAGGACCTCAAGGGAAGGGTATGCATTTAAATAGAGAGAAGAATGAAATGAGAGTAATGTCGTCAGAGAGAAAGAGTGCAACCGTGAGAAATTGGGAGAGAGGGCAAGGGATGTTAGAATCTCAAAGGTTCTAGGCAACCTGATCATGGAACACACAGCGAGCCTCCATGCAATGTGCAGTACGACAACATGGGCAGCCAGGCAGCATATGCAGGCGGCAATGTACTACCAACCCTGTCGCACCTAGCTATAAGCGCAGGGCTGCCAACCGGTCCATACGTCTGGCAACCATTGCTACCCTCTCGCTCTGAAGTCTAACTCACTCTCTCTCTCTGAATTCCTATTATCTCATCTATCAACTTCTCTATTGATACTACATATTAAATGGAAGGTCTCGACATGGCTTAAAACAAAACCCACCACTGGTTAGCAAATGACGAGACCTTTGCAGAGATATAAAGAACACAGTTATACGTTGTCACACTCAATATAAGCAGCCAACACGGTACACGGCCCCGCACCGTGTCGATACAGTGGAGTACCAAGGAGTACAATCAGGTTGCGTTGCTACGCACTGGGTGCGTCACAGCCCCCCCAAGATTTTAGATAATCGACCTTAGAAGCATTATCAAAATCTGACAGGCAACCAACCGACCTGCTACCCTTAGCTGCCACTAATTGCAAAAGGTGCACAACAACTGAAGTGTGAATTATACATAAAACACAATATCGCATGCATCATGCTACAACAATAAAGACTTACAAAACTAAAAAAAAAATTCTCGTTTATTTTATTGTTTTATAATCTTTTTGGACGGCGTTATGATAGCCTAATTTTACTCCTGCTCAACCCACACACCGTGCACGACTATCCTGGATCATCAACCCTTGATAGACAATCTGCTATCACGTTCTCACTCCCGGCAATATGCTGAATGTTGAGATTATACTCTTGGAGCATTAGGGACCACCTGGTCAACCGCATATTCCGATTGTGAAACTGATTTAGGAATTTCAAGGGATGATGGTCCGTATAAATCGTCACTACCGGGCCGTAGGCTGGAACATAAACTTCGAAATGTTTGAGCGACAAAACGATAGCAAGAAGCTCCTTCTCTATAGTCGAGTAATTCCTTTGTGCCGAATTAAACTTACGAGAAAAGAAGCTCACTGGGTGTTCCAAGCCCTCGGAATCAGTCTGCAGTAACACTGCCCCGGCACCCACACCGCTGGCATCAGTCGCCAGCTGAAAACTCCTGGAGAAGTCTGGGGCTCTCAAAATCGGATGTGTACACAGCAGGTGCTTGACTAGGTCGAAAGCCCTCTGACACTCCGCAGCCCAACAGAACTTCACTGACTTCGACAGTAGATCAGTTAACGGTGCTAAGACAGTAGAGTATCCCCGGATGAAGCGCCTATAATAGCCTATCATACCTAGGAACCGCATGACCTGGCGCTTAGTGGTGGGCCTGGGAAACATATTGATAGCCTGTATCTTGCTCAGGGGGGGGCACACCCGGCCTAACCCGACCACGAAGCCAAGATACTGCACAGTAGCCTTTACAAACTCGCACTTCCTCAGGTTCACCACCAGCCCAGCATCGTGCAACTTCCCAAACAGGGTCTCTAAGTGCCTTAGGTGATTTTCAAAATCGTCATCATACACTATCACGTCATCAAGGTAGACCGTGCAGTTAGGGATTTCGTCACAAATATCGTTCATCAGGTTCTGAAACGTGGCAGGTGCGTTCTTAAGCCCATAAGGCATTACGTTACATTGGTAGGTCTTGCCATCTACCACAAAACCACAAACTTGCTTAGCTCGGTCCGACAGGGGTACTTGCCAGTAGCCTTTTACAAGATCAATTTTAGTAAGGTACTTTGCATTCCCTATCTTGTCCACGCTGTCGTCAACTCGAGGCAAAGGGTAAGGGTTGGTAGTGGTCAAGCCATTTAGCCTACGAAAATCTATGCAGAACCGCACCTTGCCGTCAGGTTTTGGCTGCAACGTGACGGGTGATGTCCACTTCACATAACCTTCAGTGATCATCCCTCTCTCAACCATGTACTTTAACTCCTCCCGTAAAGCTGGCAACTTTACCGGGGGCACACGGTAGGGCACTGACTTGAAGGGCACATTATCACCGACGTCCACGTCGTGCGTTACCTGAGTAGTGAGACCTGGGTGTTCGGCGAAAACAGAGGGGTATGACCTGAACAGGCCTAGGACAGCAGCACCCTGGTGCTCAGGCAGGTGACTTACAGCTTGCCTAGCCTCTTGTTCAGTATTCCCCGCCCACTGTTCCGCGGAAATGACACAGTCCCAGCTATCCTCCTCAGCAGCATGACTGTCCCCACCTCCTTCTCCACCCTGGCCGCTGCAGGCCAGCACAGGGACAGTGAGAGGCTCTGAGGGGCGTCTCACATACTCTTTCATGAGGTTAACATGACATAACTGATGTTTTTTTCTACGGTCAGGTGTTGCAACGAGATAATCAAGGTCGGACAGTTTCTTAGCCACCACATACGGCCCAATAAACTTGGCAGAAAGGGGGTGTCCAGGCAAAGGTAAAAGCAACATTACCTCCTGACCCACCGAAAACTCCCGAAGCTTCACCTTGGCGTCATACTGGTGCTTCATGACCGCCTGTGCATTAACCAAGTTATTACCTGCCGCTGCCATGCAACCTATAAGTCTCTCCCGGCTCTCAAGGATATATTTAAGTACAGACCCCGGCTTCTCTTCGCCCTCCCAGATCTCTTTCACCATACTTAAAGGTCCTCTCACATTATGGCCAAAGACTAGTTGATTTGGACTGAACCCCAGGCTCTCTCCTGGGACTTCACGTGCAGCGAACAGAACATACGGCAGACCCAAATCCCAATCAGTGTCATGTTCTGCACAGTAACAGCGTAGCATACTCTTCAGGGTCGAGTGCCACCGCTCCAAGACTCCCTGACTCTCGGGATGGTAGGCTGACGACACTACAGAGCATATACCGTGCAACTGAAGGGTTTGCTTGAACAATTTGGATGTAAAATTGCTCCCCTGGTCTGACTGCACCTCACGTGGAAATCCATAACGGGAACAGAACAATAATAAGTTTTTAACAACTGCCTTTGCCGAGCCGTTTCTCATGGGGTATGCGTCCGGGTATCTCGTAGCCACATCCATGATTGTCAACAGGAATTTATTGCCACTACTAGTAGGCGGGAAAGGGCCAACCAAATCTACTACAACTTTGCTGAACGGAGGCCCGGTGACAGGTATGGGAAACAAAGGTGCCTTCGGGATGGTCTGGTTAGGCTTCCCCGTTGTCTGGCAGGTCGCACACCCAGCCACCCATGCACAGACATCAGCCTTGACCCCAGGCCACCAGAAAAACCTGCCCAATGCCGCCAATGTTTTTGTTACCCCCAAATGACCCGCCACCGGCACATCATGCGCCAGACACAATAAGGACTCTCTATACTTATTTGGAACAACCACCTGGTCTACTACCCTCGCACCGCCCTCCCACTTCGATTTGGGGTCTAGAAATCTGCGGTACAATATCCTGTTGAGCCTAAAGAAATCTCCCGGCTTCGCATCCCCATCTTCCTCCAACTCTATGGCACCATTGCTATAACGAGCTAGGCTAGCGTCTTGCAGCTGCTGCTCACTAATGTCCCTGGGCGTCAATGCATCAAGATGGTTTTGTAATAAGACATTACCCCGGCTAGTAGGCTCTACTGCCTTAGTGGCTCTCGCTACAGCTCTTGCCTCACGCGAAGTCTTACCCAACTCTGCCTTGTTACACACCATATCTGGGCCAGAGTCAACTCCCGTGTTTATTATAGGTCCAAGTACCGAATCACCGAGAAGTGCAGCAGAATCAATGTCCCTTTTCCTGCCCTTAGCAACCTTCTCCTGATCCTTCCTCCACTGTCCCCGAGGTTGAGTGCTAGGCTGTGCAGGAGCCGCAGAGCGAGATCGGGTTACCACACAGGCCATCTCATCCTGTTGGCACCTCCCAACCCATTCCCGATTCTCACCATCCACGTCGGCCGCCCTCTCGGCAACGACTAAGGGTGGAGTCCCGGAAGTGGGCACCGCAAAGTCGTTGCCGAGAAGAAGGTCGACGCCCTCAACTGGCAAACACTCAACGATCCCTACATCCAGCTCCCTGCACACCTCTCCCACTCTCAACTCCAACCTCACAAGTGGGTATGACCTCGTAGCATTTATACCCTGCACCACAACAACTCTGGCTGCATTTATCGGTTTCCCTGTGAAGTTCCTCAACAAAGTTTGCGAAGCCCCCGTATCCCTCAGCAAGTCAACCCTCCGTAGTTCACTCCCCCAGCTCACAAACCCGTGTCCCCGATGGCTACAGAAAGTGTCCCGGACAGGTGTCGAGCCTTCCGTACGCTTCTTTACCGCGTGTGCCTCAGCTGCTGACAACCTACCCCGGGCAGTTGCTGCAGCCTTCAGAGACACACCGATACTGTGAACCAATGACACCGGCTTAGCGGGAGTGTTACTAGGGCACTCACGTGAATAATGGCCTAGCTTCTGACATTTGTAACATTTCACATCCCCAATGGGCTTCTTCCCTTGTGCGGGCGAAGAAGGGGCCTGACCTTTAGTAAACGGGAGAGGCTTGTGTTTGTAGGTGTTATTAGGTGCAATGCATTTAGTGTGGTTATGTGTGTCATAGGATTTGTTATTATCGAAAACTCTGGTGGGTGGGGTATAGCGCCCCTTCTGCCCTGACTCAGCCCTCTGAGCGGCACCGCAACCACGAATCAATGATAATCTGAGGTCTGCCATCTTGGCAGCCTCCTCTACTGTCTTGGGACATTTTTCCTTAATGTTCAGCGTTAGATCGGTTCCAGTACATTTGTAAAACTGTTCCAGATAGAAAAGTTGCTTAATTTCCTCAGCCGACTCTGCATGCTCGGACCGAAACCAGTTATTACCTGCATCTGTTAAGTCCCGTGCGTGCTCCATAAAACTGACGTCGCTCTTCTTATTCACGCCACGGAACTTCAATCTATAAGTTTCGGGTTGCAGTTCGTAGGCCCGGAGCACAGCCTCCTTCACCAGTCCATACACTACACTCTCGTCCAGTGACAGTGCATCGTAGGCTTTCAACCCCTTACCCACTAGACGTGATGAAACTAATGCTGCCCATTTAACCTCCGGCCAGTCATACTCACGACACTTCTTTTCGAAACGAGCAAAAAACTCAGTCACTGCTGTCTCATCAAATGCGGGTACTAACTTAATTAAATGCGAAAGTGAGTCTGTAACCCGGTGCCCACCACCGATATGACGCCCCGTGGTCTCTACTCTAGACTTCTCGACATCCATTTCAGCCTGGTACCTGGTTGCATCCTGATTGGCTTGGATTCTAGCAACCTCTATGCGTTCTATACTAGCCTGTTGTATCTGAGTCTCCTGCAGCTTAAACTTAGCTAGTTCTAGCTGAAATAACATCTCAGGAGACAGGCCTGGGGGGGGAGAGCACAAAATGGGGGATCCACACCGAGACGTGTTTACGGGTAAGCCAGCTTGCCCTTGAGAACCCTCCTGCTGCATCGTGCTAAGACTCGCTGGCTGAGGGCCCAGCTCAGGGGTAGAGTGGAATGGAGGCTTGGAGGGAACCCCCCAAGACCCCACTCCACCCACCGCCCCATCGCCATCACCCAACAAACATGCCACCAAATTCTTCTTGGGCCAACTGTCAGGACAGTCCCGCCCCAAAACCGTGGCTAAACAGCGAAGACCGTAACAATCAATAGCCTGCAGGCGCTGTTCGGTCAAAGGTGTCTGCAAAAATGCCCGGGCATCCCTCTCTCCACTTATAACACTCCCCTCCCCAAACATCTGTTGTACTTGCTGGTTACTAGGCTGTACCGTGTTATCCTCCCCCGTAAATGATGAGTCATTAGACATAGTGCTGGTTATACAATTGCTGTTCATAAAAAAAAAAAAGTGCTTATTACTAATTGCAGTCTCGACTCACAAAATGTTAAAGATGCTTGAATGACTCTACTCTAGACACCCCTAACGAAACAATCTGCAAGTCCACCAATACAATAATGACACAATAAAAATTCCTCCAATATGCAAGAAAATTCTAGCCAGCTCTACTAGGTAGCATAGAATAGTTCTCCAAAAAACATGTGATAGGATACTACTGAATCTTGTGCAAGGTCGCCATTTTGTTACGGCTGGATCGGCAATACATATTCGGGATTCTTGATCGTAGGACAGAAATGGCTTATGTGACAACGACACGCTCGATTCCAGTCCCAAATACTATATGCTCCAGACAACAAAAGCACCAACGCTACAGAGTTATCGTCTATGGTAACGAGGTACCTTAACTCGGCGAAAGTGTACAACAGGGGTAGGCTATGAGGCTAAACTCCCTCAGACATTTATAGGTTACGTTATGACTAAAGAAATGCAATACTCAAGAAACTACGTTAATATTAAGCCTCTAATAATGTAGAATAGAAGCAGGCTAAAGGTATGACAGTGAAATGCTAAATGACAAATGTACACGCCTACTTGAAAGCGCGTGCACTAGAATAACTGTCCCCTACTAACATGCACTAGCATGTAGCATACAAGATGTTCATGATCCAGTAGATACCTAATAATACACATGGAAGGAACATAAACAGTAGTCACTTATTGTAATAATGAATCTATACTTGGAATAACTAAAAGGTTGCAGGCAACAGTACTGCGCCGGTAGCCTACTACCGCATAGGCTACTTCGCTTCTCTCACTCTGTCTCCCCTCTGAGTCTGTATGCGCCCTACGCAACAGAACTCCGGACACAGCAGCAAAACGACAGTGCAGTTAATTGATACATGAAAGTATTAATAGTGTTGTCTTGTGTGTGAGTAATGTGTACTGTAAAGTGTTACATACATAAACTTAAAGAGAGCTGCAATGCATAGTAAAATAAAGATATAACCCACTCATCATCCCCATGTGTTCTAGCTAGCAGGCCAAGTCACAGGAACAACGAGTCCCAGCACCGAAAGCGAGAACCCAGGAAAAGACTGCAGAGAACACAAGGACAGATAAATTACGTTACTCTACTATACCGGCACTATGAGCGAGCTGTAGTCTCTGGTACTACACTCGCTCCTGGCTCGGTAGGCAAATCAAGGCTAAGTCCTCGCCCCTCTACAGACAACTCCTGGGCATGGTCGGGCTCTTACACATGGCACTAGTCTAGTCACAAATTGGATGATGAGCTGGGCATATAACTTGTGAACATGTAGAACGTTCACCAACTATCCTCATCAAGAAGATCGCTGTTCACATTAACCCCTTAAATCTAATACATGTAAATATATGCTTGTCCTAAGAGTAATACGAGAGGTGAGTGCTGAAACTCCTTTAGGACCTCAAGGGAAGGGTATGCATTTAAATAGAGAGAAGAATGAAATGAGAGTAATGTCGTCAGAGAGAAAGAGTGCAACCGTGAGAAATTGGGAGAGAGGGCAAGGGATGTTAGAATCTCAAAGGTTCTAGGCAACCTGGTCATAGAGCACACAGCGAGCCTCCAGGCAATGTGCTGTACGACAACATGGGCAGCCCAGGCAGCCTAGGCAGGCGGCAATGTACTACCAACCCTGTCGCACCTAGCTATAAGCGCAGGGCTGCCAACCGGTCCATACGTCTGGCAACCACCCCCCCGGCAGCGTGGCGCACCGCTACCCTCTCGCTCTGAAGTCTAACTCACTCTCTCTCTCTGAATTCCTATCATCTCATCTATCAACTTCTCTATTGATACTACATATTAAATGGAAGGTCTCGACATGGCTTAAAACAAAACCCACCACTGGTTAGCACATGACGAGACCTTTGCAGAGATACAAAGAACATAGTTATACGTTGTCACACTCAATATAAGCAGCCAGCACGGTACACGGACCGTGACGGTACAGTGGAGTACCAAGGAGTACAATCAGGTTGCGTTGCTACGCACTGGGCGTCACACACGCAAGACACCACTATATTGCCCACAATACAGATTCCCATGGAAGGTAATGACAGTAACAAAGTTTGTCGGGTACTTCTAGATCAAGGGTCTCAACGTTCCTTTATAAAGAGGTCCGTACTAGTGGGACTGAAGCACCGAATCGTAGGGGCTGAGACTCTTCGATTACAGGGCTTCACAGGGGTTACTGATAAACAAGACTACGAGATAGCGGAGATTTCATATTTCTATCGTAAAAACCGGTACTTTATGACTTGTATCGTAGTAGACACCCTACCAGCATATGTATCTGTGGGTGTGAAGAAGGTGGAACACGCATTACGTAGCAAAGGGGTTAACTTGTCAGATCCCATGGGAAATCAGAGTGAGGTGCATGTTCTACTTGGTGTGGATCATTATTATGAAGTAGTATACCCTGGATTTAAAAAGATGTGTGGTGTAATTTTAATCCCCACTAAATTTGGATACTGCATGAGCAGAAAGGTGCATACTACACAGTCAAAGGTCCTGGTCGACACGGTCTCGATATATAGAGTCAATGTAACCGCGGCAGAGGAGTTGGGAAGGGAGGATTCCCAACCTAGTGACCCTAAGATGGCTGCCGAGTTCGACCTGGAACGACTGTGGAGATTGGATCACATAGGCATTAATCCTATGGAGACTGATTATGACTCGGAAGTTGCGCTACAAAGGTTTGAAGAGTCTGTGTGCTACTGTGCCTCAGACAAGCAATATAAAGTTAGTTTACCCTGGAAGAATGGTGAGATAGGCATCTCTTAACCAGGAAAAGTCCAGAAATTTGGGGATGATCTGGCAATCTAAACATGACATACTAACTTTTCAAACAAGGTCTTTTGCTCAGCAGACAGGAGCGCACACCAAAAGAAGTCTGTTGAGCAAAGTTGCGCAATTTTTTGATCCTTTGGGTCTAGCATTACCCGTTACCATAAGAGCTAGGATTCTAATGCAGGAAGTTTGGAGACGTAAGATAGGATGGGATGACAGTTTGCCCGAGGACCTGAATGACCAAGGGACATTGTTGTTGAATGAATATGCCGTCCTATGTACTAAACCTATACCTCGTAAAGTGGCGGCGTTCGGTGACGTTACGTTACACACGTTTTGCGATGCTAGCGCCACGGCATACGGGGTAGCCATATATGTCGTTACTTCATTTGGGGCACATTTAGTTAGCCCGGGCCAAGGTAGCCCCGGTTAAAAAGGTAACTATCCCTAAAATGGAATTGACTGCCATGCTGCTATTTGCACGTCTGGTGCAACATGTACGCGCAGCATACGAGAGCGAATTGAATATTGAAATCGTTCATGTATGGTGCGATAGTCAGGTCGCACTCAACTGGATACATAGCAAGAAGTCTCTGCCAGTTTATGTGCGGAATAGGGTAGATGAGATTAGAGCCCTTTTGCCAGACGTTGCTTATCATTATGTAAATACAAAAGAAAACCCTAGTGATCTCATAACTAGGGGTATAACGGCTAGCCAGTTAATGAAGTCCGAATTGTGGTGGCATGGTCCAAAGTGGCTGCTCCATGAAAGTGAATGGACGATATGGCATGCTGTTGGTGAGGGACTTCTGCCACTGGAAACAGTGGCAGTTACAGCCCAACCAAATGAGCCACCGGGTCCTATCATGAAGTGGGCAAGATTCGGTGACTATAATAAACTAGTCAGAGTTGTAGCTTGGGTGTTGCGATATGTATCCAGTCTCAAGCTTAAAGTAACGGGCCAACTCTGCAACAGGGGTCACAACATTGATGCTCGTGAATTTAAAGCAGCTGAAGTAACTTTGATCAAATGGGTTCAAATAGAAACCTTTTCCAATGAATTAGAATCCTTGAAAAGCTCTAATAAGACATTAATGCCTAATATAGTGCATCAACTAAGGTAGCACCTAGACAATGGTCTCATCAGGTGTGAGGGTCGCCTGAAGTGGTCGGGTGTACCAGACGGCACAAACTGCCCTATACTTATGCCAACAAGACATCACGTTACTGATCTATTGATCATACGTGCACATAGGGAAGTAAAACACTACGGGGTATGTCATATTATATCAAATTTACGTCTCACCTGGTGGATACCCAGAGTTCGACAAGTAGCTCGACGTGTAGTGAGAAAGTGTGTAATATGCCAGAGACTAAAGGGTAAACCATATGCAACTGGACCAGCTCCACCTCTACCTGAATGCCGTGTAAAGCACGTAGAACCTTTCCAAGCGGTAGGATTAGATTACACAGGGGCATTGAAGACGAGGAAGAGTGAGAAGGTTTATATATTATTGTTTACCTGTGCAACATCTCGAGCGGTACACCTAGAACTATGTGATAATATGTCTAGCGAAGAATTTATGCTGGCGTTTAGACGGTTTTGTGCCCGTCGTTCATTCCCTCAACTCATTCTTGGCGACAATGCTCCCACTTATGTCCAAGCATCAAAATATCTAAAGGATATGAGCAGTAATCCTACTATCATCACTTTTTCGGGAGAGAAGAAGTGCGAATGGAGGTTCATTCCAGTTAAGGCACCTTGGTTTGGTGGAATGTGGGAACGATGTGTCGGCATAGTAAAGTCAGGACTAAGAGCGGTTGTAGGACGTGCTCTATTAAAGAAGAGTGAGTTGACGACAGTCCTCACAGAGATAGAGGCAGTCGTGAATGATCGCCCGCTTACATATGTGTACACCGACCTGCAAGAACCACTACCATTAACGCCAGCTCACTTGCTATTTGGAAAACCATTGACTGCGTTTCCATCTGATTTTCAATCCATAGTAGAGTTAGAGGATCCCTCGTTGTACTCTGAGGTAGCGGTGTCTAAGAGATGCCAGTATATATCCAGGATAATAGAGGATTTTAGGAAACGGTGGATTAGTGAATATCTGCTAGCATTGAGGGAAAGGAGTATTACTCCCTCTGGTAGACCAACAGCACCTCCAGTTGGTGAAGTTGTTTTAATTAAGAAGATAGTCCTCGTTTATACTGGAAATTAGGCCGCGTGTTGGAGGTATACAAGGGGGCAGACTCTGTAGAGCGGGTGGCGCTATTGAAGACAGCCACTGGAACTACTGTTCGTCCTATCGCACGTTTGTACGCTTTGGAGCTCGATTCCGCATTGCAATCTGATGCTCCACCTGTTATTGCTGGGTCCGAGGATTCTCAAAGGAACGACTCACCTCTTACTGATGGTGATCATTCTCGGACTGGGACGCGTCCCGGACGCGTTGCTGCTGGCGCCGTCGACTTGTGGCGTCAGAAGATAGCCACTGGGCAACTTTAGGTTTAAGGTGGGGTTCAGGTCTTTTTTTGTGGGGGGAGTGTATCGTATAAATACGATAGAATATGACTCTTTTGTGATCTCGTATGTCTCTGTGACGTCACGATCTCTCCTACAGCACAACGTAGGACGAGTAGATCGTATATTATATGATTGTAAATAAGTTAAGTTATAAAAGGCCTAATATGCTATTAAGTAATATTGCCATGGTCTTATGTAGTATATATGAATTTATCGTATATATTAATATAATTTATCGTATAGAGCAACCTAAATGCGGTACGATAATTTGGGCTCCTGGCGGTTTTCCAAGGCAGCAAGGTACGCCAGAGCCTTCACGAACACCAACCAGTTAACATCTAAATTTCCGCCGTCAGTTGATCGTGCTTTTGTGCCTCTAATCACAATACACATACAACAATACACTCAGCTACACCATCACGACGCTCTCATCGACACCATGACTGACTGATAGATAAGCATAATAATCATGTCCATTCCCATGTAATAATTTATTCTTTCTTTAACTTGACTCTTGGGACCGAAGTCTCGTTCCCCATTGTCCACCGCCATATTGGGTAAAACGTTCTCCCTTGCCTCATTGCCACGTGGAACTATTGGTGAGTTAATTCCTGGCTAATATTAACCCTTATAACCTTACCCTATATATACATTTATTATGGGAGACCTTTGGATGTAAATTAGCTAGTTTCAGATTGAATTCAATTTAGATATAGAGTAGTTTTCATTTAGATTGATTTTATTTGATTCATTATAGCTTAGTAATATGTAACTTCCATTGATAGTTTACCACACCCAGACTGTACATTAACCATGGTACTTACTCTGTGGCTTGGTGGTTGATAGTTGTTATTACAGGTATCTTCGCCTGGACTGTACATTAACCAAGGTACTTACTCTGTGGCTTGGTGGTTGATAGTTGTTATTACAGGTATCTTGGCCTGGACTGTACATTAACCATGGTACTTACTCTGTGGCTTGGTGGTTGATAGTTGTTATTACAGGTATCTTGGCCTGGACTGTACATTAACCATGGTACTTACTCTGTGGCTTGGTGGTTGATAGTTGTTATTAATTAAAATGTAAAACTTGCAAACTAAACAAACCAAAATTGGGACAAGGACAATATAAAGTCAAATTAAATTATCAAAATCGCTATGTGGAAACAACGCTTACTAAAATGAAAATTATTAAATAAAAGAACACAATCCACCACATAGGGTGTACATTACTACATGAGCAAGTTAATCTGTTTCCCAAGCAAACTAATCGCACATATAACAACGCACTATCGTCACGTTAAAGGAAGTAGTCAAGTTTGGGAAGTCCGGGACGTTCTGGCAAATGTTACTAAACTCTGCATGAATAAAGAAACTACATGTTAAATGTCAAAATATTATTTAAAATCAAATTTGCAACATGACAAGACATTAACAATAGTACACAATACAAATATTGATAAGATATCTATACTATTACAAAATAATATATAAAATACAGTACAGCACTCACTAACGATAGTGCTATCGGGTAGGTACCTGTAAGCATAGCATGCCTCAAGTGACCCCTATCAATAACTACCCTACAAATAACCTACATTTATAGCACAAATAAACTAAGGAAATCGCAAAAGTAAGCAATTGATACTATCGACAATGAATACATATAATATAAAGACAAATAATTGCAAAATATGAAGTAACAACAGATTTAAACAAAGAGTACTCTTTTAACAAGAACAATAAATTTAAAAAATCATCAATATTAATATTAATAATAGAAAAAAAAAGATAAACAATAAATACAGACAAAAAGTAAGCAGAGGTTATACAAGAAACTTCAAGTTAAAAATGCTTGATTAAAATTATTGATGTCAAATTTTAGAATACAGTCACAATAATTGACCCTAAAAAGATTAAATTTATGGAACAATTTACTTGCCTCAAAACCTCTGTCCACTAAGAGTCTGTATAGTAACCTAGCTCTAGCCCAAAAGTCATCTACTTTAATGCAGATTTTACAAAATCTTATTAATTGGGAATAAAAACAATTATAAGTTATTTTACTATCGACATTACTACTAGGGAAAGGAAAGTTTATTACAGGTATCTTGGCCCGGACTGTACATTAACCATGGTACTTACTCTGTGGCTTGGTGGTTGATAGTTGTTATTACAAGTATCTTGGCCCGGACTGTACTTTAACCATGGTACTTACTCTGTGGCTTGGTGGTTGATAGTTGTTATTACAGGTATCTTGGCCGGGACTGTACATTAACCATGGGACTTACTCTGTGGCTTGGTGGTTGATAGTTGTTACTCCACGGGTAACATTATGAAGGTCTGGTTATAATGATGATGAAAGATATATCGCCATTTATTAGGGCGCCCAAAGATGTGGTAACTGTGTTCGAGTCGAGTCGTGTGATATAGGTCTTTAACGAGGAACAGATGCCTGTTGACCCCATTCAAAACTTTAATTTGCTCAAGGACGTCATCCAATATCAACTAGTATAAACAGCATATGTAACATATAACATTGATCGGTCCGGGCACAATATGTGTATTGTCCACTATAGACCAAACCTACACTGTCTAGACTTCAATCAATCAAATTGGACAACAACAATCGGACATCTGGCTTGTATGGGGTCGGCTAATGGTTAGTACAATAGTAATGGTGATCAATATGTGGCAGAGTCGTAAACAATGGAGGCCAGATATTGTCATAAGGGAGAGTAGATATATTTTACTTGGCTTTACAGTATTTTCCAATTCCAAATTATTGATACAGTTATCACTTTCAACAGTGTCTACACTGCCAACATTATGAGTTAAAAAAAGGTATGAAAAGGGTAATGTTGTGTCCATATTATTATGTTCTTATAAATATGTATTAGTAGCTTAATGTGTTCATAATGGTCATTTAAACATGTGTGCTCTTGATGGTACAATTTACTTATACTATTTACATTGACTCAATAATGCAACATGTTGTATCAGTTATTATAAATATGTTAATATATAATGGTTTATTTTCATAATTACGACTGGTGATAAAGTAAGGCATTCATATAGCCAACAAGACGGCTAATCACTAAGACTTATGTAATGTTTAGCGTCAGTGTGTTTATAATTATTAGGTAGGTTTTATGTCACCATTGGTAACCTAGAGCAAAGGGGACGTTAAATTTGTTATTGAATTCACATGCTTGACTGTTAACTAAAAACAAACATTTACTCTTTCTGTCTATTTAAATTGTCTTGCATGATAGAGAATGTATAACTTTTGCAATGTGTTCGTATAATATATA
The DNA here is from genome assembly GCA_037953745.1 of Lithodes maja. NCBI lineage: Eukaryota > Metazoa > Arthropoda > Malacostraca > Decapoda > Lithodidae > Lithodes > Lithodes maja. Next base: position 52,856 of record JBAKBP010000954.1, on the reverse strand, counting down.
TAACAGTTCAATTAGTTATATTATAACTAATTGAACTGTTATATATATATATGTCGTGTCATATGTTAGGCCTATTACTGTATATATGAAGATATATTAACAACAAAATTATTTGGTCATGAGAATCAAATAGCACAGAGTTACAGGTTTGTGTATCGGTGGCTTAATATAATATATATGCATATCAAATACGATAATATGTATCAAATCAAAATAGAAGAGGATTACAGTAGGGAAATTATCAAGAAAGAAAGGTAAATGAGTTGAAAGTAGGAGGTTGGAAGGTTAATTGAATGGGTTAAAATGGTGACAAGATTAATATAATGAACGGAAAGATCTGATGACAATAGAGCTATGGATGGTTGAGAGAGAGAGAGAGAGAGAGAGAGAGAGAGAGAGAGAGAGAGAGAGAGAGAGAGAGAGAGAGAGAGAGAGCTACATAGAGCTACATAGATACACAGACCACACAGACCTCAAGGTCCTTACTAGGCAGTCTGGCCTTACAAACTATACATATATATATATACACCGGTACATACATATACACACATACATACACATATACACATACATACATACACACATACATACATATATATATATACAGTATATATATACATATATATACACACTGTACACAGTGTGCAGTGTACACACACACAGTACACATACATAATTTTTTTTTTTTTTTTTCATATCACCCCAGCCCTCTGCAGATAGAGGTCAAGCCTTCCCTTGAAAGCGTTTGTGGTGTCGCTCTCCACCACTCTCGCTGGTAGTTTATTCCACTCTGTCGCTACACTGTAGGTGAAGAAACTCTTTGTGACATCTAGGTTTGCCTTTTTGGTTTTTAATATCATTCCATTTCTGCGAGTTTGATTAGTATTGTTTAATGTGAATTGTGCATTTACATCGACTTTGTCGAAACCTTTTAGTATCTTAAAGCACTCAATAAGCTGACCCCTCAACCTCCTCTTTTTTAATGAGAACAGGTTCAATCGTTTAAGTCTTTCTTCATATGATTTATTTCTTAATGAGGGTATCATCTTTGTCGCTCTACGCTGTACTGACTCGAGTCTTACAATGTCCTTGATCAGATAAGGTGACCAGAACTGCACACCATATTCAAGGTGGGGCCTCACCATACTTTTGAACAGTGGCACTATTACGTTCTCATGTTTATATGTAAATTTTCGTTTAATAAAGCCCAATGCTATGTTTGCCTTATTTGCAGCTGCTATACATTGGTCGGAAGTTTTTAGGTTTTCAGATATTAGTACCCCTAGGTCATTTACTACCGTTGCGGTTTTTATTTGTTTGCCATTCATTTCGTATTTGTATTTCATATTTCTGCTACCAACCTGCAGGACCTGACATTTATCGACATTGAAGGGCATCTACCATTTTTTCGACCACTCTGCTATCTTGTTTAACACCTTACGAGCGGCCTATGCGGTTTATTTATATGTACCGCCCAGCGGGGTGTTTTTAGCCAAAATAGGGCTGTTTACGTGATCATTTTCATGCCTAAATAAGACCCAGAACGTAAAACAAGTATCTATCCCTGAAAGGGCATAAACAGAGCTTTCGAATGACACCATAACGATCCTTTTATGATGGCTAGTTTTCTTGCAAAAACCGTGCAACGCGAGTGCAAAAAGCATGTAATTAGGCAATTTCCCCATACAATTCCGTATATAGCGAGTGAGAGAGGGAGGGAGGAGGTGGGATTCGTGTCAGTAGGTTCGCCGCGGTGGTCTGGAGCAGTCATACGCTCGCTACTCTCCTGCCACCACTTTTCTCTCTCTCTCAGCCACATTACGTGCTGAAATTGCCACACGATATATGTCGAGCACCGCCACATAGTCCAGCTTTATTTAACTCGACTTATGTTGCGCCCCGACATTTAAGGGTTAAATCAGATTGCAACGCTTTTCTATCATCTTCGTTCAGGACTGTATTTCCTATGTTTGTATCGTCGGCGAATTTGGAAATGGTGTTGTTTACCCCTACATTAATATCGTTAATGTAAATGAGAAACAGGACCGGTCCAAGGACTGAACCCTGTGGAACTCCACTAGTGACAGGCTCCCACTCCGATTCCACTCCATTTATCACCACTCTCTGTCTTCTGTCTGTAAGCCAATTTTTTATCCAAGAATGAATTTCACCTTTGATACCTATCCTCTCCAGTTTAGCCAATAGTTTTCGGTGAGGCACCTTGTCGAAAGCTTTTTGAAAGTCCAAGAAGATTATGTCTAGTGATTTCGTCATGTTAAGCCTTTGAAAGGCTTACAAAGAGAATATGTGAGTCAGGTACAAGGGGAGATAGAAGGGCAGGAAGACCCCCATTGAGATGGAGAGACTGTGTAAGAAAGGCTTTGGATGATAGAGGAATGACTATAGATCAGGCAGGGGAAGTGGTGGTGGACAGGAGTGAATGGAGAATGCTTGTGAATAGTTGAGTGAACACGTGGTCATTTGGAGTAAGGGGTCGGGCGCAAGTTTGACTAGATAATAGTCCATCAGGCGCCTGGCCCGGGGGACGATTAATATGAAGGGTGTGCCTGGAAGTGTGGTGGGAGGGCTTGTGGCTTTGGCTCCGCTGCATGTCTGCCTGCCGAGATCGGAACCTCTCCGGGTGGTCAGGGGCCGGGGGAGTGCTGGAGTGACCTTGGTAACCCTGGTCTCTGGGTCTTCTCCTGGGTGACCTGGATGTGTGTGAGTTTGTGTTTTTTATCTGTGTTTATTTTTTGTTTTATGTTGTTTTTGTATTTTCCCTGTTCTTGCTCTGTCTTGAGTCGGCTACCCCCAAAATGGGGATTGGGCCTGAGCATATAGATAGATAGATAGATAGATAGTTATATGTGAATAGTTTGTTATAAAATTCAATCAAATTTGTTAGGCATGACTTATTTGATCTAAAGCCGTGTTGACTATTTTTGATTAGGTTGTTTGATTCGAGGTAATCTACTATCTTATCTCTAAGGATTTTTTCCATGATTTTTCCTACAATTGATGTAAGACTAATTGGTCTGTAATTACTCGCTTTGGCCTTGCTACCCTTCTTGTATATCGGTGTAATGTTCGCATCTTTCCAATCACTCGGTACAATCCCCTGTAGTAATGATAAGTTAAATAGTTGTGTCAGGGGTTATCAGAGGAATATGTCTTCTAAGCGTAATAGGGAAGGTATACAGTAGGGTAGTGATTGAGAGAGTGAGAGTGAGAACGGAGAAATGGATAGGCGACGAGCAGGGAGGCTTTAGGAAGGGAAGAGGATGTGTAGATCAGATTTTTACCCTGAATTGTGTTGTGGAGAAGTATCTGGAGAAGAAACAAAAGGTGTATGTTGCCTTTATGGACTTGGAGAAGGCCTATGACAGAGTGGATAGAGAAGGTTTGTGGAAAGTACTTAGAATATACGGAGTAGAGGGCAAGTTGCTGAAAGCAGTGAAGAGCATGTATGAGGGTGCAAAGGCGGCAGTACATGTGGAGAGTGAGCAGAGCGAGTTCTTTGACCTGAATGTTGGTTTGAAACAGGGGTGTGAGATGTCCCCGTGGTTGTTTACTGTATATATGGATGGAGTTATGAAAGAAATACTATCAAGAGCAGTGGATGTTGGTGTATCGCTGAAAAGGGAGGGAATTGAGTGGAAGCTACCTATACTGCTGTTTGCGGATGATACAGTTCTGATGAGTGATAATGAATGGGAGTTGCAGGGTCTGGTAAATGAGTTTGGAACAGTGTGCGAAAAACGGAATTTGAAGGTAAATACGGGGAAGAGCAAGGTTATGGTCTTCGAAAGGGGTGAAGTCACAGAGTGTGAGGTGAAGCTGAACGGTCAGGCTATGGAGATCGTCAACTCCTTTAAGTATCTGGGCAGTGTGTTGAGTAAAGATGGGACTATGGATGAAGAGGTGCGGGAGAGGGTACAACAGGGGAAGAGGGTTGTAGGAACGCTAAAAGCAGTAACAAGAAATAGGGTGGTCAGTATGGAAGTGAAGAAGTCCTTGCATGACAGTGTGGTAATCCCGACACTGACTTACGGAATCGAAGCATGGACGTTGGTTGAGAGACTCGGACCAAGAGTGAGAGCAGTGGAAATGAATTACTTAAGGAGTGCGTGCGGAGTTACATGGAGGGATAGACAGACTAATGAGGAAGTAAGAAGGAGGTGTGGTGTGGAGGTAGATGTGCTGGAAAGTGTGAAAAGGAACAACTTGAGATGGTTCGGCCATATGGAACGTATGGAAAGCGAGAGAATGACTAAGAGGGTGTACGAGAGCGAGGTGGAGGGACAGAGGGGGAGAGGTAGACCGAATATGAGGTGGAAGGATGGAGTGAGGAACTACATGAACGAAGGCGGTGCTGGTTGGGGGGAGGGGCGTCGACTGACTGGGGACAGAGGTGCATGGGGGCAGTTCGTTCGTGGCCACACCTTCGGGGATCACGGCGTCAGGCAATAGATAGATAGATAGATAGTCAGGGGTTTTGCTATTTCGTCCTTAACATTCTTAATTATTTTCGGGTGGAGCATGTCGGGTCCCGGGGTCTTATTTACATTTAAATTACTCAATTTGCTTTGTACTTCGCTAACACTGATGGTGAAATCTCCTATCACATGAGTTGAGGTGTTATTTTCAGGGGTATGATCGATAACTTCTGTGAAAACTGAGCCAAAATATTTGTTGAGCATATATGCCGTGTTTGTGTCACCTGTTATTGTCTGGCCATCTTCTATTAGCGGTCAGATTCCGCTTTTGATCTGTTTATTTTTATTTACGTAACTGTAGAATGTTTTGGGGTTTGTGGCACTCTCTCTGGCAATAGTCATTTCGTAATTTTGTTTGTTCGCCCTAATTATTTTTTTCACTTCCCGTCTACTATTTTTGTACAAGTTTTTAATTACTTCAGTGTTTGTGTTATGTTGTACAAGTTTGTGGAGTTGATTCCTTTTCCTTATTGCCTTGCCAATGTCTCTACTGTACCAAGGGGGCATACTTGATTTCGTATTACGTTTTGGTTTCATGGGTACAAATTGTTTATGCGCTTCTATAATTGTAGACTTAAAATGTCCCCACAGTTCATTTACTTCGTTTATATTTATGAGGTTTGAGTGTATGTTTGATATCGATTCCTTAAGACCGTCATAATTTGCGTTTTTAAAGTCCGAAACCATTCCTGTTGTTTTTACTGTGGAATATTTGCTAATAACGTTGATTCTTAAGATTTTATGGTCGGACGTTGCCAGATGTTCACCTACATCCAGGTTTGATAATAGATTTTCTTGGGTAGTGATTACGAGGTCTAATATATTCCTGTCTCGCGTCGGCTGTTTTACGTGTGGAGTCAAAAAATTGTCCTGGATGAAGCTTGTCAGTAGGCGTGACTCAGCATTTTTTCCGGTCAGGGTATTCCAGTCAATTAGGGGGAGGTTATAGTCACCTAGTAAAACTGTTTCGTCGGAATTAAGGGTTTTCTCTAGAGAGAGAGAGAGAGAGAGAGAGAGAGAGAGAGAGAGAGAGAGAGAGAGAGAGTGAGTGGAAAGACATTTTACCAATTTTACTCAAATATATGTCCTTTTGACCGAACGTTGTCTGTGCCAGTATTGCCGACTTATCATTTTCACCAAGGTAATAAATGTTCGGTGATTCCATTCTTTATTTTACCGCAAGACCTCTACCATTGCTGGTCTTTGGTTTCATTGGTCGGTGTTTCATATTACACAGATGTGTCTTTATTTCTCGTTCAACTATTCACAGATTGGTTGATTATTACCTCTGTTGATATCAACGATATGGACAATATACAAAGTATAGTAACCATTGTGAGAAATGTTTTATCCCACAAATAGGGACATGTATGTTATGCTCTGCATGTTTCCTATTCATTTATGATTTTTATAAATTTGAATTACAAATATATACGTATTATATATAGTATTACTACAAAGATAACTCGAATACAAGTTTGTCAATTTAAAAATACATTACCGACAATAAGATAAAAACATGTAACATGACACATGATCAAGGATACAAGTTTCAGCATATATATAATGTTGTATGATCATATTCCTTATATTAGTGACACCTAGTTATGGAGCCTCACAATAATTGTTCGTGCAATAGACAACTGTGTGTGTGTGTGTGTGTGAGAGAGAGAGAGAGAGAGAGAGAGAGAGAGAGAGAGAGAGAGAGAGAGAGAGAGTGTTTGTGTTTGTGTGTGTCTAATCTGGGAATCATTGAAATAAATTCTATCTATCTATCTATTGCCTGACGCCGTGATCCCCGAAGGGGTGGCCACGAACGAACCGCCCCCATGCACCTCTGTCCCCATTCAGTCGATGCCCCTCCCCCCAACCAGCACCGCCTTCGTTCATGTAGTTCCTCACTCCATCCTTCCACCTCATATTCGGTCTACCTCTCCCCCTCCACCTCGCTCTCGTACACCCTCTTAGTCATTCTCTCGCTTTCCATACGTTCCATATGGCCGAACCATCTCAAGTTGTTCCTTTTCACACTTTCCAGCACATCTACCTCCACACCACACCTCCTTCTTACTTCCTCATTAGTCTGTCTATCCCTCCATGTAACTCCGCACGCACTCCTTAAGTAATTCATTTCCACTGCTCTCACTCTTGGTCTGAGTCTCTCAACCAACGTCCATGCTTCGATTCCGTAAGTCAGTGTCGGGATTACCACACTGTCATGCAAGGACTTCTTCACTTCCATACTGACCACCCTATTTCTTGTTACTGCTTTTAGCGTTCCTACAACCCTCTTCCCCTGTTGTACCCTCTCCCGCACCTCTTCATCCATAGTCCCATCTTTACTCAACAGACTGCCCAGATACTTAACCCTCTCCGACATATGACGCAATTTTGAGCTTATTGGGGATACTTTAAAGCCTTTGTTACCATCAGGGGTATTTAGAAACCTTTAGTTTAGTTACTTCATCCTCTGCAGTTGTCTTTGAGTTAGATGTGGGCAGAAAACTAATTTTGGAGAGGTAATTATAAGAGTGAGAGAACTTTATTTATTATTGCAAATCTGGCAACCTCTGCGTCATAAATGCGTGAAAGGGTTAAAAGAGTTGACGATCTCCATAGCCTGACCATTCAGCTTCACCTCACACTCTGTGACTTCACCCCTTTCGAAGACCATAACCTTGCTCTTCCCCGTATTTACCTTCAAATTCCGTTTTTCGCACACTGTTCCAAACTCATTTACCAGACCCTGCAACTCCCATTCATTATCACTCATCAGAACTGTATCATCCGCAAACAGCAGTATAGGTAGCTTCCACTCAATTCCCTCCCTTTTCAGCGATACACCAACATCCACTGCTCTTGATAGTATTTCTTTCATAACTCCATCCATATATACAGTAAACAACCACGGGGACATCACACACCCCTGTTTCAAACCAACATTCAGGTCAAAGAACTCGCTCTGCTCACTCTCCACACGTACTGCCGCCTTTGCACCCTCATACATGCTCTTCACTGCTTTCAGCAACTTGCCCTCTACTCCGTATATTCTAAGTACTTTCCACAAACCTTCTCTATCCACTCTGTCATAGGCCTTCTCCAAGTCCATAAAGGCAACATACACCTTTTGTTTCTTCTCCAGATACTTCTCCACAACACAATTCAGGGTAAAAATCTGATCTACACATCCTCTTCCCTTCCTAAAACCTCCCTGCTCGTCGCCTATCCATTTCTCCGTTCTCACTCTCACTCTCTCAATCACTACCCTACTGTATACCTTCCCTACTACGCTTAGAAGACATATTCCTGAAATAAATTACAATACATATTTACACGAAGAGAGAGAGAGAGAGAGAGAGAGAGAGAGAGAGAGAGAGAGAGAGAGAGAGATAGTTAAGTATTTATCATTAAATAATGTGTTCCTATGTTATCAGAATAGGAAAGTATATCTGGTATATAGCAAACCAACTCTAGTAGACTCTTATATTTATTCTTTATCCAACCATCATATTAAGGTCAACATTTCCATTTATCTCAGGTATATATAAGGATATATTATAACCCAAAATGTATTGACAATTAATACGAACAAATATATAATCTAGCCAACACCCTGTGCTACCCAGAAAGTCTTGTTGATCAAAGCTTTACCAAAGCCTAAAAATGGTATATAATATAGGTAATAAAGCTCCCTTTTCAAAGAAAAATGTATTAGTGTTGCCCTATCACAATGAATTAACACCACTTGCAACATATCTCAAGTATTTGAACATAAATGTAGTATGCAATTATGAAAACACTGTCAAGACTACTTTGATTAAAAACAACCCTCACAATGATGTAGGTGGTGTATATTTGATTCCATTTAAACTGTGCAATCATATACTGTATATAGGACACACTGGACAAAGATTAAAGGAAGGAGTTATGGAACACCGACAATCAGTAATGTCAGAACAATAATCTCATGGTATTTGTATACACAAAAATAGACATGACCATAATGTGAACTGGAATGAAGCTATAATGATCTATCGGTCAGGCTGCTATTTAGAAAGACTTCTTGCTGAGTCCGCCTTGATCAGATCATATAACAACACTATGAATCTAAACGATGGACTGTACAAAATAGATGACATTCTTTTAAGTCTCCTTGGGAATTATAAAATAAAACGATCAAGAAATATATGTCCAGTAAATTAGTACATCTGTTTTTGACCTGACCTTTTGGTGAGGTCAATAAGTGAAGTCAGGTAAACCTCTCAGGTAGCCTACACGTGTTTTTAGTATTATTTGACCTGTGTACAATATTGTGTTCCGATATTTACTTTATATATTTATATATTTGTATTTTATATATAAATTGTATTTGATGCACCACATCATTATATACTAAATATTGCATGTGTATGCATGTTTATATATATGCTGTATTTGTATTTGACTGCCGTGGTGTAGTTGATTAAAGCGTCGGCTATCGTCCTGACGGTCGGCGGTTCGAACCCCACTGAGAGATTAGAAACATTTAGTGGCTCACGTGTATTTGTGATATATACTCAATATATATATATTGTGACGCATGTCGAGTATGAGCATGCTGTACAGAACGCCCAGTCAGGCCCCACTCTCGCTAGGATCGTCAGGGCAGGAACTTTGGCTGTAGTCTGTGTAGAGTTTCCTAACTCAGTTTATGTGAACCGTTGTACTATAAGTATTATCATTATGTATTTTGTTTTCTTCTGAGTCAACGAGTTCTATTTTATATCATTAGTTATAAGTATTGTGTGTGGGACTTATATGTAATGATGAGAGGAGAGAGAGAGAGATATTACGTAACGGGGATCAGTGAGTGCGCCACGCGGGCCGGTAGGCCTAATTCCCTCCTCCCTCCTCCCTTCCTCCCTTTCAGCGCGTGGGAAGTTCTTTGTCGATCCCAGATTGAGAGAGAATATGACGTCATGATTGCCAGTGGGCGGTCCTTAAGTAGTTTGAGATATGCCGCTAGAGGGCCGAGTATAAAAAGAGAGGTTCTTGCCACCATTTCTTCAGAACTCATCAGGCAAAGCGACTTCTCATATCCCTTGCAACTATCCATATTCTTCCGACTGATGTGAACTTTCTCTACTCTCTGAACAGCCTATCTTCTTCTCTTCTCGTCCCTGTTTAACCTCCATGACCCCTTTGGTGCAGATTTAGTCAGCCAAAGTATTATCGCTTGAGTTCTCACGAGATAAGTGCCTGTTAGATAGCCTATTTTTGGAAGGGTTAACTAGAATAGGATTGATTGATGTTTGTTGCACTCGTATATGCATTTCCCTGTGTGCGATTATTCATGTTCCTGTTTTCTGCTGGTTTAGGCAATGCTAGACTGGGATAGGGTTTCTGAGTTGTGATTTCCTATGAGTACTAGGTTGCGGTTGAACCAGTACAATTGCAACGGAGACGTGGAACGCCTAGGTGGTCTTTCTGACTGTGTACCGTGGGAGTTTAGCACTGTGTTGCGAGTGAGGGCTTTTGCCTGTGCCACCCAACACTGTGCTATCTCATTTGCTTGACTTTGAGAGGATCGCCAGGAGAGAACCAGATACTAGTGATCTGGATCTCTCAAGAGAGCATCCCGTCAATTACCGTAATTTGGCCGCACAGTCTTAAGGACCTCGCTAGGCTACGAGCCGCTTGCTCAGCCATTGTCTCTTAACCTTAGATATCCCAGCTAGACTTTGCTCGACCAGCAGATACAGTATAGTATTGAAGCTTCTCCTTATGTATATTATTGTTTAAGCACTATTGATTTCATGTGTGGCACGCTTAGCTGCTTCAGAGATTAGTGGCCCACGAGCACAATCTTAGTAGGCTATTGCCAGTGCATTGTCGGAGTACTTCTTCTTAATGTTTGCCATATCCTATTGCTTATTCTTATAATTCTTCTTATGTCAATTTAAAGCCTTTAATTACCAGTGAGTTATTCATTAAATTGCTGTTCAAAATCCGATACTTACTTCTTATGAGTATTCGAGAAGCATCTAACTTATCAGAAGATTCCTTGCTTGATGCTCGAGGACTATTGTTTAACGTAACGTAATAGTGCCGATCCGAAGTAGAGGGTGGAGGACTTCTTAAGTTCTTAGTTCAAGGGTGGATTACTTCGGCTTCGGCCAACACTATTCTTTAGTGTTGTAGTACTTTCTTCTTTGTTTGATTGTTGACCAGACTAGATAACTCCCGTCTTGCTATTAGTCTGTTGTGTGAAACGCTAGTACCGAGTTCTTGTATACCCCGTTATAGCAGATATAACTCTGGAGGGTAGTGGCGTTTTTTGTTCGGCTGGCAGTACTCTGGGGTTGGGATCGTGTGTTTCCGTTGTGGCAGCGAGCCATACTCGAGTCCTGTGTAAGAGCCCTAGTGTACCCGAGTGCCCGGTCGTAACAAATGGCGACCTTGCTTAGGATTTTGTGAACAGTATAATTTTTTGCAGAGTTGTACAACATTTGTTTGTTCGTACTTTAGCGTACATATTGAAGAATATTTTTTTTTGTAAGGCAATTAGGAGAGCATTTAAGAGACTCCAGTTAATTTAGTAATTAGTGCTTGCATAAGGGAGTTTAACACTTTTGTCTCGAGAATTTTTTGGTGAACTTCAGTATGTCGGGCCCTAGTACTGACGAGGAGCGAGAGATGCTAAGTGAGGAGGTGCCGTTAGTAACTAGTGAGGAGGATGCTAGACTTTTTGTGAGTAAGCAGTACCATGTGACGGAGGAGAGGCTGACTGGGGTGAATGTTTATGGCTTGCGCCTGATAGCCCAGGTTTTGGGCAGATCCAATGTAGCAGCGATGTCCAAGGGGGAGCTGATTTCCTGGGTGTTGCGTGGGCGACATGGGGTTTCGGAGGAGAGGGCGTTTGGGGGGGTTCCTCCCCAGATCCCCTCTCACTCGACTCCCACAGTGCCGTCCACTCAGTTGCCGGAGGTTAGCACTCTCCCACAGAGGGATGAGCATTGGAAGATTGGAGTGCCCTCGGGCGGTGCGTATGGTGGTTCCCCAGTTCTTGCCCCCCCTCCTTCAGTAGTGGCAGCTCCCTCTTCCGGCCTGTCTCCTGAGATGATATTTAAACTCGAGCTTGCTAAAATTGAGTCTAGGAAGCAGGAGAAGGAGATTGAGGCTGAGGTTAGGAAGCAGGAGAATGAGACTAGGAGGCATGAGATTGAGGCGGAGAATGAGACTAGGAGGCACGAGGCTGAGCTTAGATACGACTCCGAGAAATATTGTGCTCAGATAGATTTAGATAAGACTCGTGCAGAGTCGACAGGGATTCGGATGGGCCGTGAGGGCCAAGTAAGAGAACAGTCCTTGTCCCACTTAGTCAAGTTGGTGCCGGCATTTAGTGAAACTGAAGTCACAGAATTTTTTAATCGTTTTGAGAAGAAGTGTAGGGAGCATAATTGGCCTGAAGAGAAGTGGGCAGCTCTGGTCTCCTCAAGACTTACGGGTAAGGGTCTGAAGGCTTATGATGCACTGCCTTTAGAGTCTTGCATTGACTACCCAGAATTGAAGAGAGCTGTCCTACGGGCATACGAGTTGCAACCAGAAACATATCGATTGAAGTTTCGGGGTGTTACGAAGACTAGGGAGGCGACCTTTCTTGAACATGCCCGGGACTTAAAAGATGCACTTACAAACTGGACACGTTCTGAGAAAGCTGAGACGGCCGAACAGTTGACTGAGCTGTTTCTGCTCGAGCAGTTTTATAAGTGTACAGGTGCAGATATGACTTTAACTATTAAAGAAAAGAACCCTAAAACTCTACAGGAGGCAGCTGAGATGGCTGACCTCCGGCTATCACTAATTCGTGGGTGCGGGTCTGCCCAGCGTAGTGAGGCAGGTAACAAGGGGCGTGACGCCCCACCCCCCCGAGTTGGTGATATACATTATGCAAACAAGTACAAGAGCTATGATACCAAGACTGACCACAAGACTAGCACCGTCCCATTTAAGAAGGGGCCGGGCCCTTCCCAGTACCAAGGGAAGCCCAAAGGGGAGTTGGAGTGTTATCATTGTCATGAAAAGGGGCACTTTGCAAGAGTCTGTCCTAGCAAACCACCTACAGCAGCTGTGTCTTTGGCCTGCAACATTGGTGTGTCTCCGAAGTTTTCTGAGTTTGCCCGGGGCAGTTCGTCAGAGGCTGAGGCACAGCCAATGCAGAAGCACCTGGGAGGCTCGAACCCTGCTCAGGATGTTTTTTGCGACCATAGAGGACGGGGTTGCGTGATGTGGGCGGGGCGCAAGCATGGAGTAGAGGTCTTGCGTGATACAGGTGCTTCCCAGACTCTGATGAATAACTTGACTGGCTACCCTATAAATGCGGCTCGGGTGGTAGTGGTGCAGGGTATTAATGCAACTCGGTCATACCCGCTGGTGCGGTTGGAGTTGGAGGTGGATGGTGTGACACGTGAATTGGATGTCGGGATTGTGGAGAAACTGCCAGTGGAGGGCGTCGACCTTCTTCTCGGCAACGACTTTGCAATGCCCGCTTCTGAGGTTCTACCCTTAGTCGTTGCCGAGAGGACGGCCGACGTGAGTAGGGAAGAGCAAGAGTGTGTCGAGCGGTGCCAGGCAGAACCCATGGCGTGTGCTGTCACCCGAGCTCGGGCAGCTAAAGTGTCACAGCCTAGTCCTCCGTCTTCAGACCAGCAGAGGAACGATCAACAGGAGGAGGCTAAAGCTGGAGTTGGTTTTAAGAGTTTTGACTCGGCGGCTCTCCTGGGTGATTCAGTATTGGCACCTATGTTAGAGTCTGGAGAGGCCCCAGGACCTGTCACAGCTAGTGAGGAGGTAGGGCCGGAAGAGACTCCGGGGCAGCAACGTTGCACACGGAGAGAAAAAAGGGTTGCTCAGTTTGATATTGGGGGAGGACTTGGGTTGCTTCGGAAGCATCTAGACAGGTTGGTTCCCTCAGATATTTGTAAACTGCAGTTGGAGGATCCGGAAGTTCAGAAGTGTGGTAATGGTGCTGTCGAGATTAAACACGAGGACGGGGAAGCATGTCATGTGAACCTGTTGGAGGAGTTTGTGAGGCAACCACCTGAGCAGCCTACTGTCCCTGCGTTGGTCTGCCGCGGCCAAGGTGGAGAAGGAGAGGGGGGCAGTAGGGCACAGGTGGAGGAGAGTAGGGATTGTCATGTCTCGGCGAAGCAGTGGGCGGGGGACACGAGTCTGGTGGCTGTGGAAGCGCTAGAGCACCTGCCTGAGCAGCAGTGTGCAGCACTCCAGCACCAGCTCGGTTCATACCCCACTGGTCGTGCCGAGCCCCTGAGTCTCACAACCCGGACGGTGCGAGATGTTCCGCGGGCAGGTCACGTGAATGTTAAAAGACCGTTAGCCTCGTTGTTTCGGTGGTTCAAGGTGGGCGACGAGGCTTTGGCATGGTTGCCAGGTCAGGGTCGACCCATGGCTGCCAAGGGTGGTGGTCAAAAGGAGGACATTGAGCAGATTGGTAAGGCCGGCTGTGGTATCGCAGTGCCCGGTCGTCGCATAGCCTCCCAATGCTGCTCTAGTCTAATGCAAAAGCCCTACCATAGACCGACTGTATCTGGCCATGTCGCTAAAAGCGGTGATGCTGCGCAGGCAGATGTCGTCACAAGGAATGCGGGGGTGCGCATGTACGGTATCGGCGGGGAAGCCTTAGCAATAATGAACTGTGGGAGTGACTGCACGGGTGGTACTGATTGTCCCTCTCATGACCTGGCTGTTCTAGGGACGAAGGTGGAGAAGGAGGGAGACTACAGGTTAGAAGCTGCGGTCTCGGCTGGGTTGTGGGAGGGCACTAGGCATGTTGTTCGTGGAGACAGTGCAAGGCAGTTATTTACTAGGCTATGGCAGTACTTTCGCATGTTTGTTGCTTCTCCAGGCCTGATGTACGGGGTAGAATCCGACATGCAGGCTGGAGATAGTGCAAGGCTCAGTTTAATTCCCTACCGTATAAATCCTGCTCGACAGCCTATGGTGCAAGCAGAGCTGGATTACGTGTGGACGAAGGGTCTGAGGGATAAGGAATGTCGTGAGTGGTCGTTGCTTGTAACTTTGTCCGAGCGTGCTAAAGAGGTATGTGGTTTTGTTGTGGACGGGAGTACCTACCAGTGCAATGTTATGCCTGACGGACTTAAGAATGCACTAGCAACGTTTCAGAGCCTGATGAATGAAAGTGAAAAGGACAATGATGCGCTGGGGCATTTCGAGATCTATGTTCCAGCCTATGGTCCGGTCGGTGTAGTTTACCCAGATCATTACCCTCTCGAGATCTTGGACCAGTTTCACAATCGGAATATGAGGCTGACCAGGTGGTCACTAAGGTTATTGGTATATAACCTGGACATAAGCCATATTGCCGGTTGTGACAACGAGGTTGCATGTGGTCGTTCAGGGGTATATGATCCTGGGTAGATTGACACACGGGTAGCCTCCTGCTTTGGTTTGAGTAGTATTTTGCGCTTGGTGCTTGTTGGCTCGCGGTTGTAGCCCAGCGTATTGGGTCGTAAAGCAGGATTGTTGAGCGTTTGGTATAGAAGAAAATAGGCTGCCCTTATAGTGCAGCCGGAAAAAAACATATTAAAATATAAAAATCATATAAAAACTCTTTCTTTTTGATATAGATAATTGTATAAGTTTGTCATAGCCTATAGTGTTTGAGTAGTCCACGAACTATCAAACGGCTGAGCTGCTGTAAGCTCGCTCTGGGAGCATGATATTATGTCTTTTACTATTGTTGGGAGGAGTTATGAAATGTGAATTTTTTTTTTATATAAGATGTGTTTTAGTGATAAACTCAGCGTTGTTTTAGTGCCATGCGGTCGCTGGGTGTGAGGGGTTTGATGGGGTTCTGTATATCAGATTTTAGCTCAGGGTTGAGCAAGTAAAATCTTGGGGGAGGTGTGACGCATGTCGAGTATGAGCATGCTGTACAGAACGCCCAGTCAGGCCCCACTCTCGCTAGGATCGTCAGGGCAGGAACTTTGGCTGTAGTCTGTGTAGAGTTTCCTAACTCAGTTTATGTGAACCGTTGTACTATAAGTATTATCATTATGTATTTTGTTTTCTTCTGAGTCAACGAGTTCTATTTTATATCATTAGTTATAAGTATTGTGTGTGGGACTTATATGTAATGATGAGAGGAGAGAGAGAGAGATATTACGTAACGGGGATCAGTGAGTGCGCCACACGGGCCGGTAGGCCTAATTCCCTCCTCCCTCCTCCCTTCCTCCCTTTCAGCGCGTGGGAAGTTCTTTGTCGATCCCAGATTGAGAGAGAATATGACGTCATGATTGCCAGTGGGCGGTCCTTAAGTAGTTTGAGATATGCCGCTAGAGGGCCGAGTATAAAAAGAGAGGTTCTTGCCACCATTTCTTCAGAACTCATCAGGCAAAGCGACTTCTCATATCCCTTGCAACTATCCATATTCTTCCGACTGATGTGAACTTTCTCTACTCTCTGAACAGCCTATCTTCTTCTCTTCTCGTCCCTGTTTAACCTCCATGACCCCTTTGGTGCAGATTTAGTCAGCCAAAGTATTATCGCTTGAGTTCTCACGAGATAAGTGCCTGTTAGATAGCCTATTTTTGGAAGGGTTAACTAGAATAGGATTGATTGATGTTTGTTGCACTCGTATATGCATTTCCCTGTGTGCGATTATTCATGTTCCTGTTTTCTGCTGGTTTAGGCAATGCTAGACTGGGATAGGGTTTCTGAGTTGTGATTTCCTATGAGTACTAGGTTGCGGTTGAACCAGTACAATTGCAACGGAGACGTGGAACGCCTAGGTGGTCTTTCTGACTGTGTACCGTGGGAGTTTAGCACTGTGTTGCGAGTGAGGGCTTTTGCCTGTGCCACCCAACACTGTGCTATCTCATTTGCTTGACTTTGAGAGGATCGCCAGGAGAGAACCAGATACTAGTGATCTGGATCTCTCAAGAGAGCATCCCGTCAATTACCGTAATTTGGCCGCACAGTCTTAAGGACCTCGCTAGGCTACGAGCCGCTTGCTCAGCCATTGTCTCTTAACCTTAGATATCCCAGCTAGACTTTGCTCGACCAGCAGATACAGTATAGTATTGAAGCTTCTCCTTATGTATATTATTGTTTAAGCACTATTGATTTCATGTGTGGCACGCTTAGCTGCTTCAGAGATTAGTGGCCCACGAGCACAATCTTAGTAGGCTATTGCCAGTGCATTGTCGGAGAACTTCTTCTTAATGTTTGCCATATCCTATTGCTTATTCTTATAATTCTTCTTATGTCAATTTAAAGCCTTTAATTACCAGTGAGTTATTCATTAAATTGCTGTTCAAAATCCGATACTTACTTCTTATGAGTATTCGAGAAGCATCTAACTTATCAGAAGATTCCTTGCTTGATGCTCGAGGACTATTGTTTAACGTAACGTAATAGTGCCGATCCGAAGTAGAGGGTGGAGGACTTCTTAAGTTCTTAGTTCAAGGGTGGATTACTTCGGCTTCGGCCAACACTATTCTTTAGTGTTGTAGTACTTTCTTCTTTGTTTGATTGTTGACCAGACTAGATAACTCCCGTCTTGCTATTAGTCTGTTGTGTGAAACGCTAGTACCGAGTTCTTGTATACCCCGTTATAGCAGATAGAACTCTGGAGGGTAGTGGCGTTTTTTGTTCGGCTGGCAGTACTCTGGGGTTGGGATCGTGTGTTTCCGTTGTGGCAGCGAGCCATACTCGAGTCCTGTGTAAGAGCCCTAGTGTACCCGAGTGCCCGGTCGTAACAATATATATATATATATATATATATATATATATATATATATATATATATATATACCGGTATATATATATATATATATATTTATTTTCTTTAGTTCACTTGTGTATGTATATACATTTAGGATATATTAGACATATAGGCATTTGTTGTAGACGTCAATGCTATAACTGATATTTATTCTTAGATTATTGATTTGTTCAAATAATATATATGATTAATGAAAACAGTGAACATTTTATGCAAACCACATTGTACAGAATGTCTAATTGTATAAACATAAATATTATGCTCCGTTAAAGAAAACGTGTAATGTAAAAATAATCGGTAAAGGCAGTAAGATGGCAACATTTGGTGTGTACCGTAAATAGGTTAGCATCTCACAGATGATAATGATAGAAGGGGTATATAAGCCTCTAACTCCCCCTGTATTCTTGTATTACCCTGAAGATGTTTTGAGAGAATAGAGGTAACCTTTGTGTTCCAATGTTTATTTTTTCCTGCGAGTTTTAATATTTATATGTATATATATATATTTTTTTTCTTCTGTGAATGAAAGAGACAAAAGGCATAACTGCCTGCAGCGAGTGCCTCTCCCAGATTTCAAAGAGTGACAGGGCCGAAATCAAGGGACGTTCGAGCTAAAATGCCTGGACACACTGAGTTTGAAGCAATTTAAGTCATAAGAAGAGGGAAAAACTGATTCTGAGAGAGGTCCAGAGCTCAGCAGTTGAATAGAAGATAGTCTGAGAATAGTGTTTCACTCTTGGGTTGGAGAGTTGCACAGAGTAGGGGTGGGGTTGTGTTGCAAGGCGGGTACTACGTACCCTACGTAGAGGAGGTGGTATACACTGGGAAAGCTCCGAGGAACACTGATTATTGTAGTAGCGATAGAATAGTGAGAGAGATGCAACATTGCGGCGAAGAGAGAGAGATTGCAGATAGTTGGTGAGTGGACGGGAGTTAATGATACGAAAGGCTTTCCTTTCTACTTTATCTAGGAGTGCGGTGTGAGAAGATCCTTCCCACACGTGAATAATACTCAATACAAGGACGCACTGTACCCCTTTACAGAGCAAGTAGCTGCGCAGGGGTAAAGAACCCCTTGAGGCGTTTAAGCACACCCAGCTTCTGGGAGGCTGCATTAGCGAGACTGGTAATATGGTCTTTCCAAGTGAGAGCAGAAGAAAAAGAGACACCGAGAACATTGAGGGAAGATGACGGGTTGATTAATGTATTATTGAAGAATAAGGGATAGTCCTCTGGAGGTTCCTGGCGGGTAGTAAGATGGATAAATTGAGTTTTGGAAGCATTAAATGTAACAAGGTTGTCTCTACCCCAATTGGAAATAGTAGCTAGATCAGAAGATAAGCATTGGATGGCTTCATTACGTTTACTTTTGAGGGACTGCTGGCTGGGGCGTATATATATATATATATATATATATATATATATATATATTGTTACGTATCTTGATTTAGAAGTGGTTAACTAAATAAATAAAGACAGAATAGTTAATATGAAAGTGTAGCAAACAGCTGAAGGCCAAAAGAACGTAAAATATTAAAGTTAGTTCTGTTGTCACTTGCTTTCCCTCAGTTGTTGGGAGAGTTATCCTTTATACTCTGATACACTTCAATTATATTTAATCAGTAAATTATTTAAAGTTACATTGAATGTTATAATATGAAAGAGGCTATTAATTACGAATACAAAAGTTCGGTATGTAAGCAAAGTTTTAAGACACTAGAATATCTCAATTAATCTTGATTATCAGCAAAGTATTAAGATCTTTTATATATAATTAATTTAAGTTTGTTAACCCTTTAAAGATTGGTCTACTCTTTATATTATCTCTTTATTCTTAGTTTATTATTATTATTCTCCTTTAGTATTTCATCTTATTTATTCTTATTACTGAAAGACATTTGACTAAATAAAAAATGGTAAGGAAATATTATAAAGTCACATATAAAATGGAATTGTATTTATAAACGTAATAAAGGTATTTTACATTTAATCAAAATAATAAGCAATGAAAGTTATGATAGAGTTTCAGGATCGTTTTGCGTACGTTCTGATTTCACTAAAGTACAAATTAAAGTTAGTAGGCTTTGGACTTATACAATGCCTATTCCGAATAATAGTCAGGTAAGTATTTAACTTATACAAGGCTTAATCATTAATTATGAATGACAATAGCTTTACATCAAGTTAGTTAATTGTTAATAAGTAAAGTAGAATATTCAATCACAAATCATCTCTGAATCAAACATTAATTCTAATCACCAAAATTAAACATTAATTCAAAATATATATCTCTCGAATTAAATTAAACATATATGATTCTCCAATCCACTCTATATGATATCTCCAATCACAAAAACTTAAATGAAATGAGTGTATGTTTTCGACTTACCTCTGGTTAATTAATAGTCACAAATAATCCCTAACTAACGTGTAAGAGGTCGCTATGGGACACAACTTAACACATAATAATATACAAGCCTTTGAAGTCTGTCTCGTCTCCCCACCACTCTGCTCGATTCCCCAGCTAGAAAAGTACTGCTTTTAACTATCAAATCTCCGGCTTATATATCATATCCCGGACCAAGCTAATCCAATCCGAAGGCAGGAAACAGGTGCCGGAACCAATGATTTACAGGCTGCAGGTGTGAGCCATTCACAGACGAGAAGCAGGTGAACGAGACCGCGTGAGTGGAAGGACAGTAGGGAGAAGGGGGCTGGTTCCGCCTCGTCCAGTAGTTTCCCCCCCCATACTGTGGAATGCGAGTGAAATGTCACGTCCACACCAACTTGGCTGGTTTCTCTCTCTCTATCTCTCGCGTAAGCGGGTTGAGTTGTTGCCACGAGGTAGTAATTGTAAAGTCACATTCAACAGGTTGGTCTGGTCACATGACATCCGGTCGGTACGGATGTTACAATATATATATATATGTGTGTGCGTGTGTGTGTGTTAGTACAGTACATACAGTACAAATGAACAACAACAATATCAGGACCGTTTTAACAGGTGACCTAGCTTGTTATCCTATTGTTAGCAATATATATTTAACTGTACCTGTATAATATATTCTATCCCTATTCTCCTCTTGATTTGCTGCTTTGATTGCTTCTTCATTCGTCCTCATAAAGTCCTTTCCTTTTCCACCTGCTTAGCTTTAACCCTTCCTACCCTGGCTGCCTTAGGTAAGGACAGCGCGGCTGAAGGGCCGCTACCCGGTATGCCTTACCTAAGGCATGTGCTTGAAAGCGTGCTTTAAATTTCGCGCGGGCAAATTTTACTTTGCGGGGTCGACCGTAGCACCACCAAGCCTCAACTACCACGCTTATCAGTTCCTACGTTGCCGCCATTGCGAGCTACAGCAAAAAAATGAATTCCGACGCGTCCGATACTGTGCAATCTCCCGCGCGTCCCAGTGCTACCCAGCTTGCAACATCTACGCCTCTGCCAACCGAGAAGAAAAAGAAACTAAGGAAAGTGAAACGTTTGCTAAGTGATAGTGCAATACAACGTGAACTTTTCAACCAGGATTTGAGCAGTGGTGAAAGCTCTGTGGACAAAAACCTCTATATTCAGAGTAGAAGTGGGAGCGAAATTGACGATTTTGTGGGATTTGGTGCTGATGACAATGTTGATTTATTTGAGGGGGGTGATAGTAGTGATGATCCTGATGTGGAAGTGGTGGAGGAAGGTGCTATTGAAGTACCAAGTGTGCTAGAGCCAACCCCTTCGCCTAGTTTCGTAGGTCAGAGTAGGCCTAGGCCTAGCCCTACGCCAGGACCTTCCCCTTTGCCTGCCCGTACGCCCTTGAAAGTGGGTAAATACTTCTATAAACAGTCTTTAGTGAAAAGTGCAGCCAAGAAAGCACGCAGGGAGGCAGAAAAAGTGAGGGAAGGCGTAGATAGTGAGAGTGACGCCGACCCAGGCCTAGCAACCACCCGCATTCCTTTGTCCCGACGCCTTGACCCGGGACGCCGGGAGGGCCACCCACAGCCCTCGGCTTCATCTGTCCCTCAGGATGACCAAAGGGCCTCTACAAGTGCGCCATTGGCCTCCCACAGTGTGTCACCACAGGCCCCGCATCGTAGGTCCTTATTTCCTGCGGAAAAGTCCACGGCTAGCCGCAAAAGGAGCCCAACTCCCGAGGCCGAGGCTCCCATTGCTCAACCTCCCGCAGCCCCAGGCCGCCGACGCCCGGTCTATTCTTCACCAGAGTTGTCTCCTGAAGAGGATGCTGATGACCCCAACATTGCCCCAGATGACCCGACGTCGCCTGAGGAAGAGGAAGAGGGAGTCCTGACAAGAAGAGTCAAAGGACCTCGAGGTCTTGGACGTGGTCAGCCTGCCGACGCCGCTGCCCCTGGGCCTGGGCCTGGGCGTGGGCATGCAGGGCATCCGCCTGGGCATCCGCGTGGCCAAGGGCGTGTGCCAGGGCATCCAGGGCGTGTGCCTGCTGCAGCTCCACGTCCTCGTCCTCGAGCTGTTGAAATGTTTGTGTGGTCAGATGGGGCGGATTTTGTGCCAGATTTTCCTGCCTTTGACGAGGTACAACAGGGTTCTGGGGTGTCACCAGCATATCCCTGTGGCCCAAATGCCACCCCCAGTGAACTTTTCTGTGGCTTCTACGACAATGAAGTCGTGGAATACCTTGTCAAAGAGACAAATAACCACCAGGCTATCTGTTCAAACTTTCTTGTCAGGAAGACCAGTGCCAAGATGGTGGCATGGAGAGCTCTCACTGTGGCAGAATTATATGTGTTCTTGGCACTCACAATGCTGATGACACACATAAAGAAGCACGTTCTGGCCAACTACTGGATAACTGGCGACCTCACAACGACTCCAGCATTTGGCAAATTCATGTCAAGGGATAGGTACTTCGACACCCTCTCATATTTCCACCTGACAAATAACATGCATGTCCACGAGCCCGACACACTCTGGAAGATCAGGCAACTGTATGACATGATACGTCATCGGTTTTCCACCTACCTGATTCCATTTCAGAAGCTGTGCATCGACGAGTCTCTGGTCCTGTTCCATGGTAGGCTGCACTTCCGACAGTATATCCCGTCAAAGAGACACCGCTTCGGCATCAAGCTCTTTGTCCTCTGCGACTGCAAGACGGGATATGTGCTCGACTTTATAGTCTACAGTGGCAAGGGTGGTGAGGTGGAGATTGACCCCCTCATTGGTTTTGGCGGCGCTGTGGTAAAGAGGATGATGGAGAGGTACTTCCATGACAACCACGTCCTCTATACCGACAATTATTACACGTCGCCTATCCTCGCCAAGTACCTCCATGACCACAAGACCGGAACTGTCGGCACAGTGAAGGGGAAGAGGAAGGGCATGCCAGCCTACCCAACCAAAACTAAGAAGACGGACATCTTCCATAAGAAGAGTGGCCCCATCCTCTCCATCCACTGGCATGACCAGCGCAAGGTCAACCTCCTCACCACATGCCACAAAGCAGAGATGGTCCCCACAGGGAAGGTGGACCGAAAAACGAAGAACCCTATCACAAAACCAGCTGCTGTTCTGGACTATAACCTGAACATGTGCCTTGTTGACAAGTCCGACATGCAGGTGGGCTTCATAGACTGCCTGCGAACATCTTGCAGGTGGTACAAGAAGTTTGTCCTGCATACAGTAGATGTGTCTGTCCTCAACGCGTACAACATCTACCGTTTGAGGAGTCCAGTCATCAAGTACAAGAGCCTGCGGACCTTCCAAAAGCAGCTGATACATGAGCTCCTGGTAAAACATGCGGATACACCAGGGAGGCCACTACAAGGACCAGGCATGATGGACAGAATAGGGTGTGCTGAGTTCTTGAGAAAGCACCAGCTCGTCGCCCTTCCTTTCCAGGGTCCTAACAGCCGAATAAGAATGCAGAAGAGGTGCTATGTGTGCACCCGCACAACTCGACGACCAAGCAAACCCACAAAAACCACTTGGCAATGCCTCGAGTGTCAGGTGGGACTGTGTGCTGGCACCTGCTTCAATGATTTCCACACTCTGGCAAACTATTGAAGTGTAAGTG
Organism: Lithodes maja; assembly: GCA_037953745.1. NCBI lineage: Eukaryota > Metazoa > Arthropoda > Malacostraca > Decapoda > Lithodidae > Lithodes > Lithodes maja. The sequence goes on along the minus strand of JBAKBP010000954.1, from coordinate 29,514 downwards.
ACAGTGATAGTGACACTCAATAATAATAATAATAATAATAATACAACTAAGTATAAGTGAAAGAGACACATAAGTAATAATAAGTGCCTTTAGAACAATATGAACAAGTGAAAGTGACACTAAAATATATATTCCTAACAATAAACAAGTGAAAATTACACTATCAATTACCATAGTCCAGTATAAATAATCATAACTACTATAATAATGACTATAAAACTAAGTCTAAGTGAAAGAGACACACATAAGTAATAATAAGTGCCTTCAGAACAATATGAACAAGTGAAAGTGACACTAAAATATATGTTCCTAACAATAAAGAAGTGAAAATTACACTATCAATTACCATAGTCCAGTATAAATAATCATAACTACTATAATAATAACAATAAAACTAAGTATAAGAGACAGAGACACAAATTACTTCAGAAAAATATATTTATTGAGTGAAAATATCATAATAACAATAATATATGGCATAATAAACAATAAAACACTAAAAAATCGCTTCCCGCCATAATTCAAGGTAGAGCGACGAGTCAAAACGTTCGTCGTAGCTTGGGCCGCGGTTGAGCGTTCGGACGCGGCGAGGTAAATACGCGGCAAAAGTTACCTCCACTGCCATCACTATACCTCCGGAACTACTTGAGCTATAAAGCTCTACTCAACGCCATTCTACGCGGCAAGGTAAGGCGCCCATTTTGACATATGTTTGATTAATGTAGGTAGTATATTAAGCGAGATTAGCCTTAGTTTACTTTTGTTGTGTTTTCAGCCAGATCGCCCGGATACATCCTCCGTCCTTAAGAAAGGCAGCTCGGGGAGGAAGGGTTAATGAAGTAAATGGGTGTTGTTTGTTCTCAATTAGTCGTTTCTGTCAATTAGAGTGTGTACTAAACCTTAACCTTCCTGGCAGTACAGTGGCAGAGCGCTGTCATCATGTTTAGGGGTCCCATGATCGATTATCGGGGGCCACAACCACTCAACATTAGTGAGTGTGAGAGAGAGAGAGAGAGAGTGTGTGGAGGGAGAGTGAGATAATATATAGAAGAGTGACTTATGTAAGGGATAGAGGAAGATTGTATTGCAGATAATATTATAAACAATAGCATTACAATATACTGGCAAGCGGGTAATGAAGAGTAAGAAGGGCTTCTGTGAGGTGAAAGGTTAATTAGACAGGTACAAAAATATATTTATTTGGGCGAGGAAATGCAGTCCAGACTGTTACGACCGGGCACTCGGGTACACAAGGGCTCTCAAACAGGACTCGAGTATGGCTCGCTGCCACAACGGAAACACACGATCCCAACCCCAGAGTACTGCCAGCCGAACAAAAAACACCAATACCCTCCAGAGTTCTATCTGCTATAACGGGGTATACAAGAACTCGGTACTAGCGTTTCACAACAGACTAATAAAGAGACGGGAGTTATCTAGTCTGGTCAACAATCAAACAAAGAAGTAAATACAACAACACCAAAGAATAGTGTTGGCCGAAGCCGAAGTAATCCACCCTTGACTAAGAACTTAAGAAGTCCTCCACCCTCTACTTCGGATCGGCACTATTACGTTACGTTAAACAATAGTCCTCGAGCATCGAGCAAGGAATCTTCTGATAAAGTTAGATGCTTCTCGGATACTCGTGAGAAGTAAGTATCGGATTTTGAACAGCAACTCAATAAGTAACACACTGGCAATTAACTAACATTAAAGGCTTTAAATTGACATAAGAAGAATTATAAGAATAGACAATAGTAAATGGCAAACATAAAAAAGAAATACTCCGACAATGCACTGGCAATAGCCAACTAGGATTGTGCTCGTGGGCCACTAATCTATAAAGTAGCTAAGCGTGCCACACATGAAATCAATAGTGCATAAACAATAACATACATAAGGAGAGCTTCAATACTATGCTGTATCTGCTGACCGAGCAAAGTCTAGCTGGGATGTAGTAGGCTAGGAAATAATGGCTGAGCAAGCGGCTCGTAGCCTAGCGAGGTCCTTAAGACTGTGCGGCCAAATTACGTTAATTGACGGGATGCTCTCTTGAGAGATCCAGATCACTAGTATCTGGTTCTCTCCTGGCGATCCTCTCAAAGTCAAGCAACCGAGTTAGCACAGTGTTGGGTGGCAGAGGTAAAAGCCCTCACTCGCAACACAGCGCTAAACTCACAAGGTACACAGTCAGAAAGACCACCTAGGCTTCCCAAGTCTCCGTTGCGATTGTACAGGTTCAACAAAACCTAATACACATAGGGAATCACAACTCCAGTAGCCTTATCCCAGTCTAGCATTACTTAGATCAGCAGAAAACAGGAACATGAATAATCATACACAGGGAAATGCATATACGAGTGCAACAAACATTAATCAATCCTATTCTAGTTATCCCTTCCAAAATAGGCTATCTAATAGGCATATATCTCGTGAGAACTCAAGCGATAATACTTTGGCTGACTAGCTCTGCACCAAAGGGATCATTGAGGTTATAAAGGGTCGGGAAGAGAAGAAGATAGGCGGTTCAGAGAGTAGAGAAAGTTCACATCAGTCGGAAGAATATGTATAGTAGCAAGGGATATGAGAAGTCGCTCTGCCTAATAGTTCTGAAGAATATGTGGCGAGACTTCCCTTTTTATACTCGGCCCTCTAGTGAGCATATCGCAAACTACTAAGGACCGCCCACTGACAATCATTACGTAATATTCTCTCTCAATCTGGGATCGACAAAGGATTTCCCACGCGCTGAGGAGGGAGGAGGGAGGAGGGAGGAGGGAGTTAGGCCTACCTGCCGCGTGGCGCACTCACTGTCCCCCGTTACGTAATCTCTCTCTCTCCTCTCATCATTACAAATAAGTCCCACACACAATACTTATAACTAATGATATAAAATAGAACTCGTTGACTCAGATGAAAACAAAATACATATTTATAATACTTATAGTACAACGGCTCACATAAACTAAGTTAGGAAACTCTACACAGACTACAGCCAAAGTTCCTGCCCTGACGATCCTAGCGAGAGTGGGGCCTGACTGGGCGTTCTGTACAGCATGCTCATACTCGACATGCGTCACACCTCCCCCAAGATTTTACTTGCTCAACCCTGAGCTAAAATCTGACACACACAGAACCCCATCAAGCCCCTCACACCCAGCGACCGCATGGCACTAAAACAAAGCTGAGTTTATCACTAAAACATCTTATTATTAAAAAAAAAATTCACATTTTATAACTCCTCCCAACAATAGCAAAAGACACAATATCATGCTCCCAGAGCGAGCTTACAGCAGCTCAGCCGTTTGATAGTTTGTGGACTACTCAAACTCTATAGGCTATGACAAACTTATACAATTATCTATATAAAAAAGAAAGAGTTTTTTTATGATTTTTATATTTTAATATGTTTTTTTCCCGGCTGCACTATAAGGGCAGCCTATTTTTCTTCTATACCAAACGCTCAACTCCTGCTTTACGACCCAATACGCTGGGCTACAATCGCGAGCCAACAAGCACCAAGCGCAAAATACTATTCAAACTAAAGCAGGAGGCTACCCGTGTGTCAATCTACCCAGGATCATATACCCTTGAACGACCATCTGCAACCACGTTGTCACAACCGGCAATATGGCGTATGTCCAGGTTATATACCAATAACCTTAGTGACCACCTGGTCAGCCTCATATTCCGATTGTGAAACTGGTCCAAGAACTTGAGAGGGTGATGATCTGGGTAAACTACAACGACCGGACCATAGGCTGGAACATAGACCTCGAAATGCCCCAGCGCATCATCGTCCTTTTCAATGTCATTCATCAGGTTCTGAAACGTTGCTAGTGCATTCTTAAGTCCGTCAGGCATAACATTGCACCGGTAGGCTGCAACTGCTTGCACCATAGGCTGTCGAGCAGGATTTATACGGTAGGGAATTAAACTGAGCCTTGCACTATCTCCAGCCTGCATGTCGGATTCTACCCCGTACATCAGGCCTGGAGAAGCAACAAACATGCGAAAGTACTGCCATAGCCTAGTAAACAACTGCCTTGCACTGTCTCCACGAACAACATGCCTAGTGCCCTCCCACAACCCAGCCGAGACCGCAGCTTCTAACCTGTAGTCTCCCTCCTTCTCCACCTTCGTCCCTAGAACAGCCAGGTCATGAGAGGGACAATCAGTACCACCTGTGCAGTCACTCCCATAGTTCATTATTGCTAAGGCTTCCCCGCCGATACCGTACATGCGCACCCCCGCATTCCTTGTGACGACATCTGCCTGCTCAGCATCACCGCTTTTAGAGACATGGCCAGATACAGTCGGTCTATGGTAGGGCTGTTGCATTAGACTAGAGCAGCATTGGGAGGCTATGTGACGACCGGGCACATCCACTCCACAGCCAACCTCACCAATCTGCTCAATATCCTCCTTTTGACCACCACCCTTGGCAGCCATGGGTCGACCCTGACCTGGCAACCATGCCAAAGCCTCGTTGCCCACCTTGAACCACCGAAACAACGAGGCTAACGGTCTTTCAACACTCACGTGACCTGCCCGTGGAACATCTTGCACCGCCCGAGTTGTGAGACTCAGGGGCTCGGCACGACCAGTGGGGTATGAACCGAGCTGGTGCTGGAGTGCTGCACACTGCTGCTCAGGCAGGTGCTCTAGCGCTTCCACAGCCACCAGACTCGTGTCCCCCGCCCACTGCTCCGCCGAGACATGACAATCCCTACTCTCCTCCACCTGTGCCCTACTGCCCCCCTCTCCTTCTCCACCTTGGCCGCGGCAGACCAACGCAGGGACAGTAGGCTGCTCAGGTGGTTGCCTCACAAACTCCTCCAACAGGTTCACATGACATGCTTCCCCGTCCTCGTGTTTGATCTCGACAGTACCATTACCACACTTCTGAACTTCCGGATCCTCCAACTGCAGTTTACAAATATCTGAGGGAACCAACCTGTCTAGATGCTTCCGAAGCAACCCAAGTCCCCCCCCCCAATATCAAACTGAGCAACCTTTTTTTCTCTCTGTGTGTAACGTTGCTGCCTCAGAGTCTCTTCCTGCCCTACCTCCTCACTAGCTGTGACAGGTCCTGGGGCCTCTCCAGACTCCAACATAGGGGCCAATACTGAATCACCCGGGAGAGCCGCCGAGTCAAAACTCTTAAAACCAACTCCAGCTTTAGCCTCCTCCTGTTGATCGTTCCTCCGCTGGTCTGAAGACGGAGGACTAGGCTGTGACACTTTAGCTGCCCGAGCTCGGGTGACAACACACGCCATGGGTTGTGTCTGGCACCGCTCGACCCACTCTTGCTCTTCCCCACTCACGTCGGCCGGCCTCTCGGCAACGACTAAGGGTAGAACCTCAGAAGCGGGCATTGCAAAGTCGTTGCCGAGAAGAAGGTCGACGCCCTCCACTGGCAGTTTCTCCACAATCCCGACATCCAATTCACGTGCCACACCATCCACCTCCAACTCCAACCACACCAGCGGGTATGACCGAGTTGCATTAATACCCTGCACCACTACCACCCGAGCCGCGTTTATAGGGTAGCCAGTCAAGTTATTCATCAGAGTCTGGGAAGCACCTGTATCACGCAAGACCTCTACTCCATGCTTGCGCCCCGCCCACATCACGCAACCCCGCCCTCTATGGTCGCAAAAAACATCCTGAGCAGGGTTCGAGCCTCCCAGGTGCTTCTGCATTGGCTGTGCCTCAGCCTCTGACGAACTGCCCCGGGCAAACTCAGAAGACTTCGGAGACACACCAATGTTGCAGGCCAAAGACACAGCTGCTGTAGGTGGTTTGCTAGGACAGACTCTTGCAAAGTGCCCCTTTTCATGACAATGATAACACTCCAACTCCCCTTTGGGCTTCCCTTGGTACTGGGAAGGGCCCGGCCCCTTCTTAAATGGGACGGTGCTAGTCTTGTGGTCAGTCTTGGTATCATGGCTCTTGTACTTGTTTGCATAATGTATATCACTAACTCGGGGGGGGGGGGGCATCACGCCCCTTGTTACCTGCCTCACTACGCTGGGCAGACCCGCACCCACGAATTAGTGATAGCCGGAGGTCAGCCATCTCAGCTGCCTCCTGTAGAGTTTTTGGGTTCTTTTCTTTAATAGTTAAAGTCATTTCTGCACCAGTACACTTATAAAACTGCTTGAGCAGAAACAGCTCAGTCAACTGTTCGGCCGTCTCAGCTTTCTCAGAACGTGTCCAGTTTGTAAGTGCATCTTTTAAGTCCCGGGCATGTTCAAGAAAGGTCACCTCCCTAGTCTTTGTAACACCCCGAAACTTCAATCGATATGTTTCTGGTTGCAACTCGTATGCCCGTAGGACAGCTCTCTTCAATTCTGGGTAGTCAATGCAAGACTCTAAAGGCAGTGCATCATAAGCCTTCAGACCCTTACCCGTAAGTCTTGAGGAGACTAGAGCTGCCCACTTCTCTTCAGGCCAATTATGCTCCCTACACTTCTTCTCAAAACGATTAAAAAATTCTGTGACTTCAGTTTCACTAAATGCCGGCACCAATTTGACTAAGTGGGACAAGGACTGTTCTCTTACTTGGCCCTCACGGCCCATCCGAATCCCTGTCGACTCTGCACGAGTCTTATCTAAATCTAATTGAGCACAATATTTCTCTGAGTCGTACCTAAGCTCAGCCTCATGCCTCCTAGTCTCAGCCTCAATCTCCTTCTCCTGCCTCCTAATCTCATTCTCCTGCCTTCTGGTCTCATTCTCCTGCCTTCTAGACTCAGCCTCAGCCTCAATTTTAGCAAGCTCAAGTCTAAATATCATATCTGGAGACAGGCAGGAAGAGGGAGCTGCCACTACTGAAGGAGGGGGGGCAAAAACTGGGGAACCACCATGTGCACCACCCGAGGGCACTCCAATCTGCCAATTCTCATCCCTCTGTGGGAGGGTGCTAACCTCCGGTAACTGAGTGGACGGCACTGTGGGAGTCGAGTGAGAGGGGATCTGGGGAGGAACCCCCCCAAACGCCCTCTCCTCCGAAACCCCATGTCGCCCACGCAACACCCAGGAAATCAGCTCCCCCTTGGACATCCCTACTACATTGGCAATGCCCAAAACCTTGGCTATCAGGTGCAAGCCATAAACATTCACCCCAGTCAGCCTCTCCTCCGTCACGTGGTACCGCTTACTCACAAAAACTCTAGCATCCTCCTCACTGGTTACTAACGGCACCTCTTCAAATGGCATCTCTCGCTCCTCGTCAGTGCTAGGGCACGACATACTGAAGTCCACAAAAAAATTCTCGAGACAAAAGTGTTAAACTTCCTTATGCAAGCACTAATTACTAAATTAACTGGAGTCTCTTAAATGCTCTACTAATTGCCATACAAAACAAAATATTCTTCAATATGCACGCTAAAGTACAAACAAACAAATGTTGTACAACTCTGCAAAAATTTATACTGTTCACAAAATCCTAAGCAAGGTCGCCATTTGTTACGACCGGGCACTCGGGTACACAAGGGCTCTCAAACAGGACTCGAGTATGGCTCGCTGCCACAACGGAAACACACGATCCCAACCCCAGAGTACTGCCAGCCGAACAAAAAACACCAATACCCTCCAGAGTTCTATCTGCTATAACGGGGTATACAAGAACTCGGTACTAGCGTTTCACAACAGACTAATAAAGAGACAGGAGTTATCTAGTCTGGTCAACAATCAAACAAAGAAGTAAATACAACAACACCAAAGAATAGTGTTGGCCGAAGCCGAAGTAATCCACCCTTGACTAAGAACTTAAGAAGTCCTCCACCCTCTACTTCGGATCGGCACTATTACATTACGTTAAACAATAGTCCTCGAGCATCGAGCAAGGAATCTTCTGATAAAGTTAGATGCTTCTCGGATACTCGTGAGAAATAAGTATCGGATTTTGAACAGCAATTCAATAAGTAACACACTGGCAATTAACTAACATTAAAGGCTTTAAATTGACATAAGAAGAATTATAAGAATAGACAATAGTAAATGGCAAACATAAAAAAGAAATACTCCGACAATGCACTGGCAATAGCCTACTAGGATTGTGCTCATGGGCCACTAATCTATAAAGTAGCTAAGCGTGCCACACATGAAATCAATAGTGCATAAACAATAACATACATAAGGAGAGCTTCAATACTATGCTGTATCTGCTGACCGAGCAAAGTCTAGCTGGGATGTAGTAGGCTAGGAAACAATGGCTGAGCAAGCGGCTCGTAGCCTAGTGAGGTCCTTAAGACTGTGCGGCCAAATTACGTTAATTGACGGGATGCTCTCTTGAGAGATCCAGATCACTAGTATCTGGTTCTCTCCTGGCGATCCTCTCAAAGTCAAGCAACCGAGTTAGCACAGTGTTGGGTGGCAGAGGCAAAAGCCCTCACTCGCAACACAGCGCTAAACTCACAAGGTACACAGTCAGAAAGACCACCTAGGCTTCCCAAGTCTCCGTTGCGATTGTACAGGTTCAACAAAACCTAATACACATAGGGAATCACAACTCCAGTAGCCTTATCCCAGTCTAGCATTACTTAGATCAGCAGAAAACAGGAACATGAATAATCATACACAGGGAAATGCATATACGAGTGCAACAAACATTAATCAATCCTATTCTAGTTATCCCTTCCAAAATAGGCTATCTAATAGGCATATATATCGTGAGAACTCAAGCGATAATACTTTGGCTGACTAGCTCTGCACCAAAGGGATCATTGAGGTTATAAAGGGTCGGGAAGAGAAGAAGATAGGCGGTTCAGAGAGTAGAGAAAGTTCACATCAGTCGGAAGAATATGTATAGTAGCAAGGGATATGAGAAGTCGCTCTGCCTAATGAGTTCTGAAGAATATGTGGCGAGACTTCCCTTTTTATACTCGGCCCTCTAGTGAGCATATCGCAAACTACTAAGGACCGCCCACTGACAATCATTACGTAATATTCTCTCTCAATCTGGGATCGACAAAGGATTTCCCACGCGCTGAGGAGGGAGGAGGGAGGAGGGAGGAGGGAGTTAGGCCTACCTGCCGCGTGGCGCACTCACTGTCCCCCGTTACGTAATCTCTCTCTCTCCTCTCATCATTACAAATAAGTCCCACACACAATACTTATAACTAATGATATAAAATAGAACTCGTTGACTCAGATGAAAACAAAATACATATTTATAATACTTATAGTACAACGGCTCACATAAACTAAGTTAGGAAACTCTACACAGACTACAGCCAAAGTTCCTGCCCTGACGATCCTAGCGAGAGTGGGGCCTGACTGGGCGTTCTGTACAGCATGCTCATACTCGACATGCGTCACAAGACAAAGACCTTTCTTCAGGGAAAAGGAAAATATAATTTGTCAGGATATATCAAAAGCAGTTCATTAGCATCCCCCCCCCCCACACACACACGCACACAACTTTCAGGTACTTCAGCACTGCACCCATGGCTTGTGGAAGTTATTTATTTAAATATAGACAGTTGATCTAGCTGTAACTAAATGTTAACAGTTATTACTGTACTCTAATTATATGATGCTACTACATATGCATACACAAAACCTTCACACTATTATTTCAGAAGGCAATTGTTACCAAAATGTTGTACAATATTTCATATAAACTACAGGTTACACTCTTAAACGCCTTCAATCACATTCCTTTAATTATAGATGTGTTATAGTCATATAATTGTGTTAAATGTAGGAGTGAGTTTAATGAGTGATAATCTAAATTAACGCATTGACTACAGGATGTTGAAATACAATATCTTACAACATATTTTATCATACAGCATATATATCTCCTATATTATTATTGCTGGATTGTCCACTTTGATCACTGTTTTCGTATTACCTTATCAGGTACGTACCTCTCATCTTTTGACTATCCCATATATTTTCCCTCCTCAAGATTATATATGGCTATGGATATGTCTGCATGTGTTGTTTACTCCCCAGACCAGATGGCTGGAGTAAAGAAGGAAAGAAGAGCAATTGGACAGAGGAAGAACAAGCGAAGAAGTGAGAAGTACAGTAGAAGACTGAAGAACGGTTCTTGGGCTCAACCAAATTGCTTCATTGTTTACTCATCTCTGATGGTCCTTTATTTATATATTGTGTTGCCATTCATCCGATAGCCATGTCCATTTTGTTTATGGTTGTACTGACACTCTGTGCGTATTAATAATTTATACCTCATATACTTACCAGTATCTTATAAACAATCAGTCCAAAATGACCATACGAAACATAGCATATCAAAATTGAGTAGTACGTAAAACTAATGATGACTAATGTAATATGTGTTAAAGGTGAATTACGGAGGCAGAATAATAAAAAATACGTTACTCACTTAAACCAAACTATATATGAATATAGTTTTCCACAATTATACCAGACACTGATAGTTAGACATAATTCATATTATGAACAAAATTATAATAATAACAATACTCGAATGCAAATAGCCAACTATTTTCCGCTACGATGATAGGCGCATCGTCTGCTGATGTCACCGGTTACCACAACAAACATGGCACCAGCTAGAGGTCTCACAGATTCTCCCTATCCCTAGTCCCTCTATTCACGATGATGAGCAAAATAGGAACAAATTATGATTATGAAGTGCTGGTTCCTGATGTATCATTTACACAGTATATTGTATTAATCCCCTTATGAGTCTGTGTTTACTAGGCTAGGGAATTCTCAGCTAACGAAAATAGATTCCACAGTAGACCATACAAAATGTCTACGTCCTTCCTTCAACCATCAATAGTCTATAATTTAGAAATACTTTGGGAGTTGAGAATTAGCAGTGGGGTTCTTGGTTGGATTTTATCTGATGGGGATGTGGTTGACGCTCTGTATAAAGGGTTTGGTTGATTACATCAGGCAAGGTTTACCTTAGTGATAAAGGCTAGACTAGGGCTACACTTCGATCATTCTTACCTTGGTATGAGATGCTTACATAGCCAAGGCCAGACACTTCGTCATTCTTACCCTGGCGTGAGATGCTTACATTTATAAATTTCGAAGCGCAGTTAGGCCTATACATTCTAAAACGGCCTGGTCCAGGACTTTTGAAAGGGGGGTGGGGGGGGAGGTGTTGAGAAGGGACTATGAGGGGTGCCGCCCCCCGGCCGTCAACGAAACACCATAGACGTGACTCAAACATCAGATATTCATGTTATGTTTCTAGTTAGGCCTTGTAACTTTTCGTCGATATGCCAATACAAAACATTATACAGTTTGTAGCAACACTACTTCAGAAACACTAGGCTATATCAATGATCCATACAAAAGTTATTCATGAAGCTAGGCCCTACTAAATATTTGGCGTTTGTAAATAAGCCTAGGCCCTATATATGTTAGGCTATTAAGCCTATTATTTATATATTCTTAAGAACAGTTCTAATACCCAATGCAAAGCCTGCAAAGTAATACTTAAAGATGTAGCCTAGTTGGTATAAACTAGCACCAGGTTATGATGCTCAGACCAAATTGATGTAGGCTATATCACTCCAATTAGACAATTCCTGGAAGCCACCTAACTTTATGATGATATCTGACTAGGCTACTGACAGTTACATGACTTGACTTTGCACCTCCTCACCGAACACTAGCCTTGTGAGGGCCCTGGCCCAGAGAGCTAGTATAAAATAAACACACCAACAACAACAATCCAGGATGCTTCTCAAAAATACGTCTGGTCTGGCTTCAAGTAAAACGAAATTAATCAAAATATTCTCACTGTTTTGCTTTGAGTGAGCTTTGGCATAATTCACTGGTGCCCTAGAAAGATTATTATACCATACAGTCGCACAGTTCGCCATTATTAATGAATACATGTCACAGAGGGTATCATCCCACCTTTACTTATATGGGTTTGATTACTGTCTTCAAATTTTCCCGGTCTCAGTTTACGTCACGAGCCTGCATAGCCAATCAACACACACCTTCTCTCCCAGCTGTTTTCTGTCAGCAAGCTTCAACTACGCGCCAGAAAAACAATTATTGCATATTTGTATTATTGGAAGGTTTATTTATAGCACCGTAACTTTCAGTAATGCAACATATCTTGACCATTACTACATTGTAAAATACTAATTGCAGCACTGATTTGCTTCCGTAATTCACCTTTAATTAAGGACATGCTTGACTTCATGACTAGTAGGAACTCCTCGTAGCATCATAACACATGGTCCACAGTAATATATCCTGTCCCCTTGTCATGGGGATACTTTCACCTGATTTGGTTAGAGACAAGCCCAGTTAAACATTTGAATAAACAATATTTGTTTTTATCTCTTATATTTGTTTCTTTTAAACTTCGCCTAGACAAATATCTTGCCTCAAACCCGTGACTGACTGCATTTGTAAATGAATAACTTTATTTTATTCCCCCCTCAGATTCATCAAGGATTATTATGTATATATATTACTAAGACCTAACTCTCTTTTACCCAGATATGCGAAAGATCACCTAAAACTGTGTTATGTTACTAACCCATCTGTCCCCTACTAACTTCCTAATCCTGTCACGGACATTAGTTCCAGGGCAGTAGTTCCCTTCCCAATTTTCCCTTACCCACTATAAATCACTGTTCGGACACTTGATCCTCCGTGTTTTGGAGGACAAGCAGCCTAGAGGGGTCACTAGACCTGTTGTGGCTTAATTTCCTTTGTACCTGTTTTGTTCTTACGTATCTTTCAGCAGCTTATACTTGAGGCACTACGACACATCTATACCAATGACTTAACAGATATTTCCTATATTCAGTACACCTTAACTAATTAATTAATAACGCAAGATATATAACATGACGGATATTATAGGAACAATGGCGCATATTTCTCAATACTTAACTTAATGAACAAAAACATCGTGATCTGTGGAAAAGTTTGGATCAAAACATTAAGATGAAGCTAATCAAATTAGGGACGGGAGGGAGAAGAAGGGAAGTATTGGAGGAGAAAATGGGGATCAGGAGGTCAGAAGTGAGTGAAGCCATGAAAAGAGTGAAGTTGGGGAAAGCACCATGCATAGATGGAGTGTGTGGGGAACTGCTGAGGTATGGTGGTGAGATAGTGATCGAATGGGTATGGAAAAAGTGCAAACTAGCATGGGAGAAGGGGAATGCACCTGATGACTGGAAGACAGGCATAATAGTCCCCCTATAATTATAGGGTTAAAGGGGAAAGAGGAGTGTGTGGTAACTACCGAGGAATATGTTTATTAAGCTTAGTAGGGAAGGTGTACAGTAGGGTAGTGATTGACAGAGTGAGAGTGACAACGGAGAAGTGGATAGGTGATGAGCAGGGCTGGTTTAGGAAGGGAAGAGGATTTGTAGATCAGATTTTTACCTTGAGATGTGTTGTGGAGACATATCTGGAGAAGCAACAAAAGCTGTATGTTGCCCTTTGGACTTGGAGAAGGCCTATGACAGAGTGAATAGAGAAGATATCTGAAAAGTACTTAAAATATACGGAGTACACGGCAAGTTTCTGAAAGCAGTGAAGAGCATGTATGAGGGTGCAAAGGTGGCAGTACGTGTGGAGAATGAGCAGAGCGAGTTCTTTGATCTGAATGTTAGGTTGAAACAGGGGTGTGTGATGTCGCAGTAGTTGTTTACTGTATATATAGATGGAGTCATGAAAGAAATACAATGATGACCAGTGGATGTTGGTGTATCGCTGATAAGGAAGGGACACAAGAGGAAACAACCTGTACTGTTGTTTGCTGATGATACAGTTCTGATGAGCAATAATGAATGAGAGTTGCAGGGTCTGGTACATATGTTTGGAAAAGTGAGAGAACAACTGAATCTGAAATGCGGGGAAGAGCAAGGTTATGGTCTTCGAAAGGAGTGAAGCCACAGAGTGTGAGGTGAAGTTGAACGGTATGGCTATGGAGATTGTCAGCTCATTTAAGTATCTAGACAGTGTGCTGAGTAAAGATGGGAGTATAGATGAAGAAGTGCGGGAGAGGGTGCAACAGGGGAAGAGGGTTGTAGGAATGCTGAAAGCAGTAACAAAAAATAAGGTGGTCAGCATGGATGTGAAGAAGTCCTTGCATGACAGTGTGGTAATCCCAACACTGACTTACAGAAGCGAAGCATGGACTTACTTGGAGAGACTCAGACCAAGAGGGGTGGACAAAAGTGACTTGAGAAGTGCGTGCAGAGCTACATCGAGGGATGGACAGGCGAATGAGGAAGTAAGAGGGACATGTGGTGTGGAGGTAGATGTGCTGGAGAGTGTGAAAAGGAACACCTTCAGATGGTTCGGCCATATGGAACGTATGGGAAGCGAAAAAATGATTAAGAGGGTGTACGAGAAAGTGAGGTGGAGGGAAAGAGAGGGAGAGGTAAACAGAGAGAGAGGTGGAAGGATGGAGTGAAGAAGTATATGGATGAAAGCGATACTGGTTGAGAGGAAGGGCGTCGACTGACTGGGGACAGAGGTGCATGGGGGCATTTTGTTCATGGCCACCCCTTAGGGGATAACAGCGTCAGGCAATAGATAGATAGATAGAAATACTAAGTCAGACTGCAATTGGTGAAATGTGTTTTCAATCCCCGGAAAAAAGAAATCAGGAATAGTTTCCTCCTTCATGAGATTATGGCCGGAATCACCCAAGATTCCTTGACAAAAGTGTTAGGCAGAGGCCGTCTAGCGAGTAAAAGAGGTATCAGGGCATCTCAACACCATGCAATCTCACTCCACAAACCTTTTCTTCACCAGTCGGTTTCATCACCATACCAGCTCAATACCACACGTTACCACATCTACTGTCATGTACAGCGATCACGGGTACCCCCCCCCCCCCCCCTCTCTCTCTCATCTATGCAATACAGATAGGGAAAAAAATTGCTCTATACCCACGTTTTATATTTATGTATTTATTTATTTTGTCTATGTGAGTGATGGAGACAAAAGGCAGAACTGCCTGTAGCAAGTGCCTCCCCCAGAGTTGGAGTGACAGAGCCAAATCAAGGGACGTTCGAGCCAAAATGCCTGGACACACAGCGTTTGAAGCAATTTAAGTCATAGGAAGAGGGAAAGACTGATTCTGGGAGAGAGTTCCAGCGCTCAGCAGTTGAATAGAAGAAAGACTGAGAATACCTTTTCACTCTTGAGCTGGAGAGTTGCACAGAGTAGGGGTGGGATTGTGTTGCAACACGGACACTATGTCCCCACGTAAAGGAGGTGGTATACACTGGGAAAGCTCTGAGGAACACTGATTATTGTAGTAGCGATAGAATAGCGAGAGAGATGCAACAATGAGGCGAAGAGAGAGAGATTGCATTGAGTTGGTGAGCGGACGGGAGTTAATGATACGAAAGGCTTTCCTTTCTAAATTGTCTAGGAGTGCGGTGTGAGAGGAGCCTCCCACACATGTGAACAATATTCAATACAAGGACGCAGTGTGCCCCTGTACAGAGCCAGAAGCTGCGCAGGGTAAAGAACCGGCCCTTGAGGCGGTTGAGCACACCCTGCTTCTGGGAGGATGCCTTAGCAAGACTGATAATACGGTCCTTCCAAGTGAGAGCAGAAGAAAAGGAGACACCGAGAATAATGAGAGAAAATAAAGTATTGAGTTTTGTATTGTTGAAGAGTAAGGGATAGTCCTCTGGAAGTTCCGAACAGGTAGGAATATGAAGAGATGGAGTTTTAGAAGCATTAAAGGTAACAAGGTTTTCTCTGCCCCAATTGGAAATAGTAGCTAGATCAGAAGATAAGTGTTGTATGGCTTCATTACGTTTGTTTTTGAGGGATTGCTGGCAGGTGCGTTCAGGAAAACTAATTGAGTAGTGTAAGGAAGAGTCGTCTGCGTATGAATGGATGGGATTGGAGGTACAGTTGAGAAGATCATTTATGAAAAATAGAAAGAGAATGGGAGATAGGACAGAACCCTGAGGAACACCGGAGTTGATAGGATGAGGAAGTGAGCAATGGCCGTCCACAACCGCAGGTAAGGAATGGCCGGAAAGAAAATGTGAGATAAAGGCACAGATGGAGGGATAGAAACTGAAGGAGGGTAGTATAGAAATTAAAGATTTGTGCCAGACTCTATCAAAGGCCTTCGATATGTGCAATAGAAAAGGTCTCACCAAGTCCCGAAAGGACTAATTAAAGGATAGTTAAGGCTGCAGAATCAAGTTGCAATTAGACAGTTGCCTCAAAGCTGCTTCTCTGGACCCCAAAATACACGCAAAACAAATAGGAATTGGGGTTACTTAATACTGACCTCTAAATGCCATATATATTTATATCTACTGTATATTATATATATATATATATATATATATATATATATATATATATATATATATATATAGCCTATATATATTTTTATTTTTTATTTTTTTTGTATGTGATTGAGGGAGGCAAAAGGCAGAACTGCCTATAGCGAGTGCCTCCCCCATAGTTGAAAGAGTGACGGCCAAAATCAAGGGACGTTCGGGCCAAAATGCCTGGACACACGGAGTCTGAAGCAATGTAAGTCATAGGAAGAGGGAAAGACTGATTCTGGGAGAGCGTTCCAGAGCTCAGCTGTTGAGTAGAAGACTGAGAGTAACATTTCACTCTCGGGTTGGAGAGTTGCACAGAGTAGGGGTGGGATTAAGTTGCAAGACAGGTACCACGTGCCCTACGTAAAGGAGGTGGTATACACCTGTGTATATATATATATATATATATATATATATATTGTTACGACTGACAGTAGAGTCTTCTAGTCCTTGGACTAACACAGACAAGTAAATACTCAGCACCTCCGTAGCCTCAAATCGTAACACAGCCTATCGCAACAGAACAGAGCTCATTCGCAAGTTCCAGGCTCTCTGGGGACCAAAGGTGCACACAATCCCCGAACTGGTTCCGTTACACAAACAATGCAAATAACTGGAACCCCTAGTTGTGGTGAAAAGATAATCTTGAGCTACAACTATCAACAAAACTCAGTACCGAATAGCAATACTGAGGAGGATCCTTTCTAAGCTGCACAAAGAAGAGAAAGCTCTGATTTAAATTAAGCTTAATAAAATGACGAAAAATCCGTCCCAACAATAAACGCCAAACTAATGAACTAATTAAAATATCAAGCATACACACATTAATCACTGATCAAATACAACACCTGTCAACCACCACCCACTTAAGCTGTCCAGACTATCGGTTGGTCTGGGCCGAAGTAATCCTCCCTGTCACAGAGGACTAATGAAGTCCTCCACCCTCTACTTCGAACCAGGCACCCAAATAGTCTGGACCCCTAACTAAAACAATGCACATACACAAATAAATATACCTTAACCAGGCCAAGGCTGCGGCTATACAAACACTAAGTACAAACAAGAGGGGAGGAACATATATGAAAAAACAATGAAATATGAAGGGACACATAAGCCACACACACACCCTTAGAATCCTTCCAAGTTTACGTTAAAATGCACATGAATAAACAAAATTAAATTAAATCAGTAAAAAACCAAATGACACAGAGAGGAGTGAAAAGGTAGATGTTGCTCCTTTGATAACACAAAACGGACTGACTTATGTCCAGCTGGTACTTCCCAAGACGGCCACAAGATGGAACCACAACATGGTTGATGGTTCTATAATGTGGATCATTACTAACATAATAATCTTATTATGACAAGTAGAATCATTAAACAACTAAATACACAATGCTTATACCATGCATAAAATCAAATGCGTACTGAATCACATACCGGGAAAGCCCATTAATATTAAAGGGATAACATAATTTCTGCACTGTTTAACACCTTACGAGCGGCCTAGGCGGTAATTTATATGTACCGCCCATCGGGGTGTTTTTACCCTAAATAGGGTTGTTTACGTGATCATTTTCATGCCTAAATAAGACCCGGAGCGTAAAACAAGTATCTATCTCTGAAAGTGCATAAACAGAGCTTTCTAATGACACCTCAACCATCCTTGTACGACCGCTGGTTCTCTTGCAACGATCGTGCAACACGAGTGCAAAAACCATGTAATTAGGTAGTTTCCCTACATAATTCCCTGTGTAGCGAGTGCGTGAGGGTGGAGGAGGGTGGAATTCATGTCAGTAGGTCCGCCGCGGTGGTCTGGAGCAGTCATACGCTTGCTACACTCCTCCCACCACTTATCTCTCTCTCTCAGCAACATTACGTGGTGAAAATGGCACACGACATAAGTTGTGAACCGCCACTTAGTCCATATTTATTTCATACGACATAAGTTGCGCGCCGCAAAGAAGGGTTAAAGAATGGGAAAAGAGAAAACGTGCTTCTGGATTTTTCTGGACAGAGAAAACATAATGTGAACGAAATACGAAACACGAAAAGATACGATATTATAAACACAATATTAAACATAATACATAAATAGATTCACCACCAGATTGGCAACAGCAAGATTAGAATGAGGATATAATAAGGATATCACCCAAAGTAGGCAACGTCTCCAGGTACCACATCAGAACATAGCCGGAACGTAGCTGGAGCGTTATTCGAACTGCAAGGCATCTCACAGCTGAAGGCTTGACAGCGCACTACTAAAGCATGATATTTACCTCGCTACAAGGGAGAGCTAATTGCCAAAATCCTCTCATTAAATTAATCTTACTGCTGGATGAGGCCAACCCGGTAAATGTAATCTTTAACAGATATGTGATAAGCAATCGGCTAGCACGTTCTGGACCCCCTTAATATGTTTGACATCCAGGGAGTATTCCTGCAGCAACAAACTCCACCTGGTCAGTCGTTGGTTTTTATTTGGAACTTATCCAAAAATGTTAAGGGGTGATGGTCAGTATACACTGTGATGGCACCAGAGGCAGATTGCACATAGACAGCAAAGTATTGAAGGGATAAAATTAATGCTAACAGCTCCTTCTCAATGACTGAATAGTTACGTTGAGCAGAATTTAATTTTTTACTGAAATAGCACACAGGATGCAATACTTCACAATCGTCTTCCTGTAGCAACACTGCACCAACCCCGGTATTGCTCGCATCCACTGCTAGGGAAAAAGATCTGTTAAAATCAGGAGCTCGGAGTACAGGATAATTAGATAATATATATTTGGTAGCATTAAAGGCCTCCTCACATTCAGAGGACCACTCAAACTTCACATCCTTACGGAGAAGATCTGTCAGGGGAGCTGTTAACTTTGAAAAGTTTAAAATGAAACGCCTATAATAACCAATCATGCCTAGGTACCTTTGGATATGTTTCTTAGTGCTAGGAGTTGGAAATTCTAGAATAGACTCTACCTTTGCTTGAGGAGGTGCAACCTGCCCCTGACCTACCGTATATCCTAGAAACTGGACCGTACTCTTTACAAAGGTGCATTTCTTAAGATTAATCACCAGATTGGCATCAGCAAGATTTAAGAACAGCAATCTAAGTTGGTAAAGATGCTCCTCCCATGACTGTGAAAAGATAAGAATATCATCGATGTAGACAACGCACCCAGGTACCCCTTCAGTCACCTAATTCATGAGGCGCTGGAATGTAGCTGGAGCCTTTTTCAAGCCGTAGGGCATTACGTTACAGCAGAAGGCTTGATTGTTGACTACAAAGCACGATATTTCCCTCGCTCTAGGGGTGAGAGCTACTTGCCAATATCCCTTCATTAAGTCAATCTTGCTGATATAGGTGGCTGTACCAATCTGGTCAATGCAGTCGTCGATCCGTGGCAGTGGGTAGGTATCGTTCTTTGTGACAGCATTGACTTGCCTATAGTCCATACATAACCTATGGCTCCCATCTGGCTTTGGCACAAGTATGACCGGACTACTCCACTGGCTTAAAGCCCTTGTGATCAGCTCGTTAGATAACATGAAGTCAAGCTCGACCTGCAGTATACTCCTGCGTTGTGGCGAGACACGGTAGGGGGGTAGTTTAATGGGAGTTGCATCCCCTACGTCGATGTCGTGCACGGCCAAAGAAGTGAGCCCTGGAGTATCACGGAACACACTGGGAGACTGAGATAAAACAGAGATTAGTTGGTTCGCTTGATCAGAGGGAAGATGACATAGTTTAGATGGTAATTCCCCCCAAGCTACTGAATTATACTGAAAGTTGGATAGGCTACATGACAAGTCAAAGTCTGCATGGATACCTTCAGGCTCTGGAACAGTCTGTTGCGGGTCAGTAAGAGAACTGAAGACTTCGTCCGCACCAGGCTGTCCACAGGTCCTGACATTCACTGCCACAGTGGGAGAATCTGGAGGAGAGGAATCAGGGGACCTATGGTAGGGTTTCAACATATTTATATGGAATACTTGCGTGGGCTTTCTCCTGTCTGGGGTAGTTACTAGATAATCGGTAATGCTCACCCTCCGAATGATCTTATATGGTCCCCTGAACTTGGCAGATAAAGGTTGGCCAAAAAGGGGGAGCAGGACCAAAACCTCATCACCGGGCTGAAACTCCCTCTCATGGGCTTTTCTGTCATACCAGTTCTTCATGGAGCTTTTAGCCACTGTCAAGTTTTGAGCGGCAAACTCACATGAGGAACTCAGCCGTGTTTTGAAATCTGAAACATACTTGAGGAGGTTTTGGTTCCCCTCCTGGCCAACTAGGCTATCCTGCAATAGTTGCAAAGGACCTCTTACCTGGTGACCGAAAACTAGCTCATTAGGGGAAAAACCCATGGATTCAGTTGGAACCTCACGAGTAGCAAATAAAAGAAAAGGTACCCCCTTATCCCACTCAACTCCGGTCTCTGTACAATACTTACGTAACATTCCCTTTAATGTCTGATGATATCGTTCGAGAACCCCTTGACTCTCTGGGTGGTAGGTGCTAGGCTTAACATGCTCAATACCCAACTCCTTCAGGGACTGCTGGAAAATGTAAAGAGGTAAAATTAGTTCCTTGATCACTTTGCACCTCATGGGGGAAACCCATTCTGGTGAAGAATTTGAGCAGTTCCTTGATGACAGTTGGAGCAGAGGTAGCCCTTAAGGGTATAGCCTCTGGGTAGCGAGTTGCCATGTCCATAACAGTTAATAAATAAATGTTACCTTGGGAAGTCTTAGGCAATGGGCCTACAATGTCCACTACCACCCGAGTAAAAGGATTCTCGAAGACGGGCAAGGGCACCAGAGGATGTACAGGCACCTTCTAATTAGGTTTTCCTGTCATCTGGCAAGTGTGACACACTCTACAAAACTCCACTACATCTGCACACATTCCTGGCCAGTGAAAGTGGGCTCTGATTCTGTCTAGAGTTTTTCTCACACCTAGGTGTCCTGCCAATGGTATACAATGTGCCATTTCCAAGATATCTCTACGACAAGGTTTGGGGACTACTACTTGATGGATGTCCCAGGCCCCGTCATCGATTGGTCTGTGTGGCTGTCTCCATCTACGCCACAATACTCCTCCTTTGAGGTAGAAACATTCACCACCCTCCTTCTCACATTCCTCTTCACTCACGGACCTGGCAGCTAACTCCTTGCATTCACTATCATCTCTCTGTAGCTCTACCAGGCCACTAGGACAATTTGGAGGGGTTTCATGGTCATCATTAGGGTCAAGATGAGCCATAAAGGTGTCAGATAAATCCACCTCAGTCACAGTTGGAGCGGCATTCACACTCTCATCATTCCTTTCATCAACTCTTACATTCGGTACATTTCTGTCTGAGGGAACTGCTACTTGAGACATTGAACGTGTGACAGCACACACAGGGAAAACTGTTGGCATCTCCTTTTCGAGCTCACCGGTTAGTGGCTCGTTAACAGGAGAAAGTGACAAAATGGGGTCTGGTCGGACCTTCTCACCTGCTACATCATTCCCCAAAAGAAGTGTTACCCCAGGCATAGGGATATCTTGAGACCTACACAAAGCTATGGTGGCCTCACCCTGTAGTAACTCACATTCAATTTCGCCTTTTACCAAGTATGTATAAAATTGGCCTCCAGCACCTCTCATTACAACTGGTTCACCAGGTGGGCACTCAGTGTAAGGATTCACCATGAGGGTGTTAGTAGAACCTGTGTCTCTCAGAATTTTTACCTCATGCATACAACCATTTAATCTCACGTTGCCAGATGAAATAAAGGGACGGTAACTGTCCTGCACTGATGGTGAAATTATTATTGGCTTAACCCTAGTGGGTTGCACCACGCATGCTACTACACCCCTGTCTAGATGGTTTACGTTAGCTGCTAGGTACTCCTTCTGTCGGGAGTCCTGCATTAAAGGAACTTTTGGTACTAGGTACTCCTTCTGTCGGGAGTCCTGCATTAAAGGAACATATGGAGTTTGAGATACGGCGGCAACTGTCTGCCCCGATCTCTCGGTTCTCTCCTTGGCCCAGCACTGATAAGCTAGGTGGCCTCTCTTGCCACAAAAAGTACATACTTTAGGGGATACGGGAACGTTCCCTCTTTGAGCATTACTATTACTTTGGGGCCCACCTCTGTTACCATTGCCCTGAGTCGCATTTTTAGTTGGAGGAACAATTCTATTTTGGCTAGCTGGGAAGACGTTACAGGCTTGTGACTGGGTCTGTCAGATTTGTGATTGGGATACTTAAAATTAGAACTAGAATTATCGTAGGGCTTCTTTCCACGAAATTTGTTGTTGAGCACGTATGTGTCAGCCATGTCAGCGGCGCCGGCAAGACAATCTACCTTTTTCCCCTTAAATGATACGCTACAGAAGACTCAATTTTACATAGGAAATTTTCTAACAGGACCAACTCCTTCAGATCGTTGTAGCTTGTGACTTTCTTACTCTTGACCCAATGATTGAAAGTTTTAGTCATGGTCCTGGCAAATACCTTATGGGTTTCTTCTACTTTCTTCTGGTTTTTACGGAAAGATTGCCTGTAAGCCTCAGGCTGCAATTGATAGGTTTTTAGGATATCTTCTTTGAGATTGTCATAATCCTGCCTAACTTCTGCTACTTCTGACAAATACGTGGCTCGAGCCTGCCCTGTCAAAACGGTTTGTAACATAAAATTCCATTGATCACTTGTCCACTTCATACCTCCAGCAACTTCCTCAAACAAAACAAAGAAATCCTGCACATTATCCTCAGTGAAAGGTGGAATGACACTAGTCATAGTCAATCCCAGAGGGGGAGCAATTAAGGGAGCATTTGTATCGACATTTAGTTGAGCCGTACGATATTGATATTCACCTTGTTCGGTCGTTGCTCTGGCTTTTATGCTGGCTTCTTCGATATTTGCTTTTATTCTAGTTCTATTTTTAGTCTGGCTTGTTCGGCATCGGCATTTGCTTCGGCATTTATTTTCATTCTGGCTTGTTCTAGTTCGAATATTTGATCACCGGTCAAACCAGGTGGCAATTGTTCATCAAGTTGGCTAGGTATACTCGGGATCCCACCAACTGCTCCGTCACCCTCCTCGCCTTCTACAGGGAACAGGTGGGTTTTTATGGTCTGAGCCACCTCTACTTTGGACATGTTTGAGACAGTTAATTGGAGATGTGAGGCAAGCACTTCCAGTTCGGATATTGACAGACAGTCAATATCAGGGGATGTGGGTTCTGATTCTATGAAAACTCGAGCATCTTCGTCATTAATTAGATGAGGCATGATTAATATTTGATTTTTAAGTAGTGAAACGGTAATGAAACTGAGTGAAACTGTATGAAACGAATCCTGGCAAGGTCGCCACTCTTCTGTTACGTATCTTGATCCTCACGTGGTTAACTTGATGAATCTAGATAGCACAGAGATATATATTAAGGTATCAGTCAACTGAAGGCAAAACAAAAGTAAAATCTAATAACATTATTTCCTGTTGTTGCTTCCTTTCCTTTTGGATCTTTAGGACTTGGTATCCTTTATTGACTGATACTCTTTAATTATGAAAAAATACTGAAACTCATTTTAGTCATGTAGTATTTATAAAGAATTATTATTTAACTGAAGCTTAGTAGGCTATGGTTATGAACCGAATAAGTTAT
Source organism: Lithodes maja (assembly GCA_037953745.1). Classification (NCBI taxonomy): domain Eukaryota; kingdom Metazoa; phylum Arthropoda; class Malacostraca; order Decapoda; family Lithodidae; genus Lithodes; species Lithodes maja. The sequence continues at coordinate 5,548 of JBAKBP010000954.1, read as the reverse complement.
ATCTAAAGAAGGACTATTAATTCTATAAAAAGTCTTGAAAGATAAATATTAAAGTAAGAATATTTCTGTCTCTTACCCTTTTTTAAATGAATAGATAGTTTTCTTATATGTCCTTTTATTTATATTTAATGTAGTTATTATTCTTGGTTCTTGTCTTACGTTAATAGTATTATATTATTATTATCATCAGGATTAATATCAAAGTCACATAAAAAGTTAGATATATATTTAACTCTCCCAGACATATATGACTCGATCGCGTCATATGGCAGAGTGAACCAAAAACACATATGACGCGATCGCGTCATATGGACTTATTATATTGCTAGAAAATAAGTTTATGACGCAATTGAGCCGGTTTTTTGGCTGGTAAGTCCGATAAGTTAGATGTACATGTGGGAAAATCTAGCAACCCCCTAGCGTCCCTGTGAGGGCCCCGCGGTGGTAGAGAGAGTCAGTTTCTTCCCATCAGTCAGCCTAGTAGGTGGGTGTGTGTGGCCCTTTAAACCAAGGGGCCTCCATTTTGCCCAGCCTGGCTGATATTACCG
>JBAKBP010000954.1:0-2500 GCA_037953745.1 Lithodes maja | reverse complement strand
GGGCAGGGCCCATAATCGAGTATTTATATAGTTATTTTATATATATTTGTATTTATTATAGTTTTTATTTATTTTATTTATAGGCCTATCATTTTATTTTATTTATAATTTTGTTTCATTTATATATTTGTTTTTGTTATTGTTCCTGTTCCCCAGGGTGTCAATGGGACCACCCCCTAGGTCCAGAGCAAGGGCAGGGCCCATAATCGAGTATTTATATAGTTATTTTATATATATTTGTATTTATTATAGTTTTTATTTATTTTATTTATAGGCCTATCATTTTATTTTATTTATAATTTTGTTTCATTTATATATTTGTTTTTGTTATTGTTCCTGTTCCCCAGGGTGTCAATGGGACCACCCCCTAGGTCCAGAGCAAGGGCAGGGCCCATAATCGAGTATTTATATAGTTATTTTATATATATTTGTATTTATTATAGTTTTTATTTATTTTATTTATAGGCCTATCATTTTATTTTATTTATAATTTTGTTTCATTTATATATTTGTTTTTGTTATTGTTCCTGTTCCCCAGGGTGTCAATGGGACCACCCCCTAGGTCCAGAGCAAGGGCAGGGCCCATAATCGAGTATTTATATAGTTATTTTATATATATTTGTATTTATTATAGTTTTTATATATTTTATTTATAGGCCTATCATTTTATTTTATTTATAATTTTGTTTCATTTATATATTTGTTTTTGTTATTGTTCCTGTTCCCCAGGGTGTCAATGGGACCACCCCCTAGGTCCAGAGCAAGGGCAGGGCCCATAATCGAGTATTTATATAGTTATTTTATATATATTTGTATTTATTATAGTTTTTATTTATTTTATTTATAGGCCTATCATTTTATTTTATTTATAATTTTGTTTCATTTATATATTTGTTTTTGTTATTATTCCTGTTCCCCAGGGTGTCAATGGGACCACCCCCTAGGTCCAGAGCAAGGGCAGGGCCCATAATCGAGTATTTATATAGTTATTTTATATATATTTGTATTTATTATAGTTTTTATTTATTTTATTTATAGGCCTATCATTTTATTTTATTTATAATTTTGTTTCATTTATATATTTGTTTTTGTCATTGTTCCTGTTCCCCAGGGTGTCAATGGGACTACCCCCTCGGTCCAGAGCAAGGGCAGGGCCCATAATCGAGTATTTATATAGTTATTTTATATATATTTTTATTTATTATAGTTTTTATTTATTTTATTTATAGGCCTATCATTTTATTTTATTTATAATTTTGTTTCATTTATATATTTGTTTTTGTTATTGTTCCTGTTCCCCAGGGTGTCAATGGGACCACCCCCTAGGTCCAGAGCAAGGGCAGGGCCCATAATCGAGTATTTATATAGTTATTTTATATATATTTTTATTTATTATAGTTTTTATTTATTTTATTTATAGGCCTATCATTTTATTTTATTTATAATTTTGTTTCATTTATATATTTGTTTTTGTTATTGTTCCTGTTCCCCAGGGTGTCAATGGGACTACCCCCTAGGTCCAGAGCAAGGGCAGGGCCCATAATCGAGTATTTATATAGTTATTTTATATATTTTTTTATTTATTATAGTTTTTATTTATTTTATTTATAGGCCTATCATTTTATTTTATTTATAATTTTGTTTCATTTATATATTTGTTTTTGTTATTGTTCCTGTTCCCCAGGGTGTCAATGGGACCACCTCCTAGGTCCAGAGCAAGGGCAGGGCCCATAATCGAGTATTTATATAGTTATTTTATATATATTTTTATTTATTATAGTTTTTATTTATTTTATTTATAGGCCTATCATTTTATTTTATTTATAATTTTGTTTCATTTATATATTTGTTTTTGTTATTGTTCCTGTTCCCCAGGGTGTCAATGGGACCACCCCCTAGGTCCAGAACAAGGGCAGGGCCCATAATCGAGTATTTATATAGTTATTTTATAAATATTTGTATTTATTATAGTTTTTATTTATTTTATTTATAAGCCTATCATTTTATTTTATTTATAATTTTGTTTCATTTATATATTTGTATATATAACTATTTTATTTTTCTAATTGTAGATTGATGTAATATATATATATATATATATATATCATTCGTATTTATGTATTTATCTAGGTTATGCCCCCTCCCTCCCCCATTATACACCCTCCCCCTCTTCCCCCATTATACCCCCCTCCCCCCATATATAATTCATTCATTCATTCAATCATCACTTCCGAGGTTCGGGGCCCACCTTCATTCACCCATCATCATCATCATCATCATCATCATATCAATTTCTACTACATTTTGCACTACAGTGGATATAGGCCTCCTAGGGAAACCACTCTAAAAAAATAACGAGTCCAGTGCAGTACCTCTTTGGGTGGCTTGGAAATTTGCACATATTTCTCTGGTTTGACACCATAGATATATATATATATATATATATATATATATATATATATATATATATATATATGCTATATATAATATATCCACACAC